>JARBXR010000089.1:15217-132504 GCA_029100535.1 Stemphylium beticola | reverse complement strand
TAGAGAGTTGTTGCAAAGATAAAGTATAAACTTCTTTTTCGAATTTCGAAAGTTCTATAGACATAGAGAGGAAATACGGAAGAGAAAAATTAGACTTAGAAAGAGAAGACTATATAGAATTAGACTAAAAGAAGCTTACGTAATTTTAGCGCCTTTTTTTAGCGTACTTTTTCTTTAACTATATTTAAAACTTTACTTAGATAATCTAGAAAGCTGGGATTTTGCTTACATAACCTTAACGTAAGCTAGTATTACGAAAATTTCTTTTAGAACTTTTTATACGCTAGATAAAAAGTTGTAGCTAGACTAAGCTAGAGTTTTTTTAAACTCTATGGTTACGGTTGATTTGAACTCTCTATTTGCTTACTAAGCAATCGTTTAAAGTCGCTAACCTAAACAGAAAGTTCTTAACTTTCTAAAACACTAAAAATCTTAGCTATAGCTGGTCTACTCGTCTAGATATCTAGCTTTAAAAGATGTTAATTTTTTTAGGTTGTTTTCTTTTTGTCACCCTACTGTATAAGTAAGAATAGAAACTAGTCTAGAGAAGATAAGTAGTATGCGGAGGATATACCTTACTTACGCTTATATATATTATTCTGCTAAAGGAATAGATACTATATCTATAAGTTAGAAAGGGAAGAGGCCTATTAGAAGCTTCTATAGAAGCACTGCCAACACAAATACCCTTTCTATTAATAATAAATAGAGGATGCTTATAGGGTAGACGACCTTTATTATAGTACTCTATTATTAAAGATTTGTAAGGTAATAAACTGCCTAATTTACGAAGCAAAGAAATAGGCACTAAAGCCACAAGCCTAGAGACTAGAATTAATTCCTTACTAGAATATTCACTAGAGCTTCTGCTATAATGATAGATGCACTATCTATTATGACGCCAAGTACGGCGTAGGCTACTTTCCTAAGAAGAGGAAAGGTAAGCAGTCAAAAAACTAGGATGCCACTAGGGACAGGGTCACACTGGTGTAGGCAGTCCTAAAACGACCCTTTATAATGTACGAAACACGAGTCCGCATAATCTTAAGTTAAGAACGGAAGTTTCGGTACACGGACACAAACTCACAGCGTTCGTCGATAGCGGAGCTGTATGGACAATTATCTCGCCACAAGCGGTGGAAAGATGTAATATACCCTACCAGGCTAAGAAACAGCCGGTACGAGCGGTATTGGCCGACGATAGCCCTATAGAATATAGGGGCGGCATAATAAGACTAGAGACCCAACTAGTGTTACTAGATGTAGTAGGGATTAGAGACTAGACAACTATTAACATTATAGATCTTAGAGAAGAAGACATATTAATTAGCTATAATTAGTTAATTAAGTATAACCCGGCTATCGATTAGCTATAAAAGATAATACTTAGCTAAGAACCTGCGCGTAGGGTTGCTAGAGTACGTAGAAGAGATACGCCCAATAGTCCAGAGCTCACCCGGAAAGGGAGGATTAGCAAGATCTCGCCTCGTAAGATAGACAAAATCTATAAGAAAGACCCTTAGAAAGTAGGAGTTATATAGATACAGCAAGTCGCGACTATAAAAGAAAGACTAGTACTACTATAAATACTAAAGGAGTACGACACAAACAAGTTCTAAGAACTATTTAAAGAAATAGAAGTAACTAAATTAGTAGATTACTAAAAGTAGAATTACAAGATCTATATCTAAGAATGAGCTAAGCTCGTCCTAGAACTAATATACCTAATCGCGCCTAAGCACGAGCTAAAGTTACGCGAGTATCTTAGGAAGAACCTAAAGAAGAAATTTATCCGCAAGAGTAGTAGCCTTATAGCTTCTCTAATATTATTTATAAAGAAGACTAATAGAAAATAGCGGCTCTGCGTAGACTATAGAAGGGTAAATAGTAATATAATAAAGAATCGCTACCTCTTACTACTAATAATAGAGCTTATAGATTAACTCTAGGGAGCTAAGTAGTTGATAAAATTTAACGTTTAGGAAGGATTTTACTATATTTAAATTACTAAAGGACACGAGTAAAAGACCGCCTTTAAGACGAAATATAGACTGTACAAGTATATAGTTATGCCGTTCGGATTGACAAACGCGCCAGCAACCTTTCAGGCAGTCATCAACAAGGCACTCCACGAGTATCTAGGCATCTTCGCGACAGCGTACTTGGACGATATACTAGTGTATTCTAAGGGATCGCTCAAAGAATACGTAGAATACGTAAAAAAGGTACTATAGAAGCTTAAGAAATATAAGCTATACCTATAACCTAAGAAGTATAAATTCTATATATAGGAAATAGAATTCTTAGAGTTTATTATCTTAATAGAAAGTATAAAAATAAATCTAAAGAAAGTCTAGACTATATAGAAATAGCTAACTTCTAAAATAGTTAAAGATATATAATCTTTTTTAAGATTTATAAACTTTTATAGAAAGTTTATTAGAAACTACTTATAAAGATTATAAAAAAAGACATAGGGTTTAAATAAGAAAAGAAATACTAAGATACTTTTAATTAGATTAAGCAGGTATTCCTTAAGGCCCCCATACTCGAAATGTACGACCCTAGACAAAAGACGCGAGTCGAGACCGACGCGTTAGACTATGCACTCGGCGCTGTATTATCACAGCTGTGCGACAATAGGAAATAGAGACTAGTGTTCTACTATTCTAGGAAGTTCTCTAGAGTAGAACTTAACTATAATATTTATAATAAGGAACTACTTAGAGTAGTTAATGCCTTTAAATAATAGGAAGTGTACCTGTTAGGACTTCTAGACTAGATTAAAGTATTTTCTAATTACTAGAACCTAATAAGCTTTATAATAACTAAGAAGCTTAATAGAAGATAAGTCTAATAGGCTAAGATACTCTCTTAGTTCGACTTTAAGATTACTTACTAAGCTAGATCGCTTAATAGAGTAGCAGACGCTCTAAGCTGAAGATCTAATCTACGAGAAGAAGGTTATAAAGAACTACATAACGCTGTGCTTAAGGAGATGCCTGACGGCAGTCTCAAGTACAACCAGCCGGAACTGGCTAGAATAGCCAAGGTGGCCGAGCAGGTAGAAACGCTACAGAAACAGTGGCAGCAGAGAGCAGCCAGCTAGGAAGTAGATCACGACGATACAGATCACGACGACCTGTACAACGACATAAAAGAGTACCGAAGTATAACCGACACGGAACGGACATACGTACCTCTACACATAAGGAATGATCTTATTAAGGAACTATATAAGTCTCTAGAGTATAGATATGCAGGTGTAGAAGAAATAATTAGGAGACTAATAAAGGTGTTCGCTATACCACGCTTACGAGCGCAGGTGCAGAATATCCTAGGCAACTATTTAGTATGTTATTAGAATAAGCCTAAGAGACATAAGCCCTATAGCCTGCTATAACCCTTATAGCCGCCAGAATAACTATAGACTAGTGTAATAATAGACTTTATTGTGAAGCTCCTAAAATCGTTAGAACTAGGATTAGAAAAACTCTGCGACACAATCCTAGTAATCGTGTGTTAATTAACTAAGAGAGCAAAGTTAGTGCCTACTAAAGAAACTATTATAGTAGATAAATGCGCGTATAAGATCTCTAAAGCACTAGTATTAGAGCATAGAATACCTAAAGAGTTTATTACTAATTATAACAAATTATTTACGTCTAAGTATTAGAACACATTTCTAGCGAAATTAGGTATAAAAAAGAAGCTATTAACTAGTTTCTACTCTAAAATAGACAGCTAGATAGAATAAATAAACTAGACACTAGAATAGTATCTAAGAATATACGCTAATAAGCTATAAAATAACTAGATTAAACTTTTACTAATAGTATAATTAGCCTATAATAGCATAAGATTAGTGACTATAAAGTACTCGCTACACTACGCTAATTATAGATATAAGCTAGTTGCTTATCGAGATCTAAAAGATATAGAAAGTATTGCAGTAGGCGTAGATAATAAAGCCTACCTTATGCGAGAACTCTATAAAAAACTAAATAAGAATATAGCTTAGAGGAACCTTATAATATCCTAGAGCGTAAATAAGTAAAAGATTAAAGGACTAACTTTTAAGAAGGGGGATAAAGTTCTCTTATTAAGATAGAATTTAAAAGTTAAGAGACTATATAGAAAATTAGACAATCTCTAAATAAGACTATTTAAAGTTCTAGAGGCGATAGGCCTAATAAACTATAGACTCTAGTTACTACTAGGTATGCGCATATACTCTATCTTCTATAAGAAACTACTAGAACTAGTACTTCTAAATACTAAGCTAGTAATAGATATAGAGCTTAAAGATAATAAATATAAAGTTAAAAAAGTTAAAGACCTATAAAAGCTTAGAAGTTAGTAGAAGTACTTAGTTAAGTAGAAAAGATAGTCTAAGAGCTATAATACTTAGGAACCTAAAAAAAACCTAATAAACTATAAATTACTAGTATAAGAGTACTACTAGAAGTTTCTAAAGGAACTAGGACTATTTCCGCGAAAAGAAAAGAGTAATTAAAAGAAAGATTAAAGACGTTAGCCTATAACTAGCCTAGATTAGTTAGTAGTTTAAGTAGTATTAATTTATTAAGGAAGTCTATACTAGAGGTAGAACTCCTCTTAATCTCCTCTTATCTGCATTCTTAAAGATTTAGGATCGCGAGGTTATAATTAGTATAAGAATACTTTCGCGACTTAACCTCTAGAAGCTCTAGTCTCTACTGCGATAGTTGCGCATCTAGCTAAGCGCGCTGCGCCTTTAGCTAAGCAATTTCTAGCTTCTTCTCGCGCTTATCACGCTACACCTTCTCCCACTCTTCCTTAGAAACGAAGAGACTATATTCCGCCTTTACGGAAATACAACTAGCACAACGACTAGACTTAGTATCTACAAAGTAATAAAGATTCTTCTTCTCGTAACACTTATACTAAAACATTATTTTAAGACTCTTCTCTTTTACACAATTAGTATAAGAGCGACATTTAGAAGTTAAAGTTTGCGCGCGATTGCGACGAGTCGAAGAAATCTTAGGTATAGTTAGGAAGGCTTAGGAATAATAAAACTGGCGCGGGCACGCCGCCGCTATATATGCGACCTACCTCTTCGGCACAGGAAAATAATAACCTAGAGAATTAGGACAATCGCCCTAAGAGGGAGAATAATATTATAAGTAATAACAAGTTAAATCCTTTAGGCAAGGAAGACAAAGCTGAAGGCTAGCTGTCGTACGAACGAAGGATAGTGATCAGCGGGGGCCCTACAGGTCACGTGATGTGCTATCCCGCTAAGATGTGCCATCCCGCCAAGAAAGGGATGGCAGGCAACGGAGGGATAGACTGCCATCACAACTATCCTATGGAAGGATATATCTGAGAGATAGATAAGATAGCAACGGATATAGCAACAAGGATATAAGGATAGAAAGGTTTTATTATTTCTCTTATTATAGTTAACTTATTTAGCTCGCAACTCTTATAGTTTTATCTCTTACTTAGATTGTAAGCTAGTTATTCTATCGTTTATAGAATTGGATTGTTATTACCCTGAATACCTACTATCCCACTTAGTCGCCAGACAAACCGCACGTAGCTATACGCATAGCTCGCCTGCCCTAACCCGGATCAGGTCCAGAGAAGTATAGCATACCCCCCCCGTGTAACATTGTACAGCGTATACTTGAAGAGAGTCTACATAGTTTGCCGCTCTCGAAGGCACACGTACGAGATATAGCTGATAGACTGCTAAGAGAGCGTGGTGGAAACCCTATAGGCAAGAACTAGATTAATAACTTTATTAGGCGTATATCTAAAGTATAAATATAATAGAGCTATCTATATAATTACTAATAAGCTATCTATAAAAATCTAGTAGTTATATAGCCCTAGTTTAGCCTAATTTAATTAATAAAGGCAAAATATAGTATTATAAATAAGAATATCTAGAATTTTAATAAGTCTAGTTTTATAATAGATAAAATATTCTCTTAGCTTATTATTATAGGCTTAGAGAAATCTAGGAAATAAAAGAAACTATAGCCTAGTAATCGCGAGTGGGTGACTCTAGTATAAGGGGTCTCTGCGATAGGGCGCGTTATTACGCCCTTCCTCATCTTTGCAGGGAAGGTCCTTATCACCTCCTAGTTCGCTACTCTACCTCGCGATTAGATTATTACTATCTCTTCTACTAGCTAGATTAATAATAACTGCACGCTTATATAGCTTAAGTACTTTAATACTTATATAAAGGCATCTTCTACTAGAGCGTATAGGCTACTTATTATTAACAGCTATAAGAGCTACTACTTAATAGAATTCTAGGATTACTATAAGAAGAATAATATTATCACTCTCTACATGCCACCTCACTTATCGCACCTCCTGCAGCCTCTTGACGTGGTCCTCTACTCGCTGTTGAAGCGCCACTATGGCGATGGAATCTCGCTCTTAGCACGCAGCCGCATCTACTATATTAACAAGGAAACTTTCCTACTAGCCTTTAAAGTAGCTTATAAGAAGATATTTGTACTAAAGAATATTTATATAGAGTTTTAAGATACTAGGCTAGTCTTATATAACTTAGAGGCTATACTATTAAAGCTAGATATGCAGCTGCGTACGCTAACACCACCTGCACTAGGCACTGTCGCCTGGGAGGCGCAAACACCGCGCAACGCCCGCGAGATAGAGGCGCAATCTACGCTAATTCGAAATCGCATTTAAAATTACTAAGGGTTACTAGTAAGCTTATTAGATAAGTAGGTTAAGTAGCTAAGTAAAAGCGCTTAGTAAATAGCTTATAATTGTTACACGGGGGGGTATGCTATACTTCTCTGGACCTGATCCGGGTTAGGGCAGGCGAGCTATGCGTATGGCTACGTGCGGTTTGTCTAGCGACTAAGTAGGATAGTAGGTATTTAGAGTAATAACAATCTAATTTTATAAATAATAGAATAACTAGCTTATAATCTAAATAAAAGATAAAATTATAAAAGTTAACTATAATAAGAGAAATAATAAAACCTTTCTATTTTTATATTCTTATTACTATATCTATTACTATCTTATCTATCCTAATACTTAGAGATAGTTAGAATATCCTACTATTCTAAGATACTTTACTATCCTAGATAGTAAGCTTTGGCGGGATAGCATATTACGTGATCTGCGTGCCCCTCACTAATTATTATCCTTTGTCTCGTGCGACAACTGGCCTCTAGCATCGCTTCCCTTGACCGAAGGATTCGACCTACTGTTGTTAGTAACAATAATATAGTATTAATATAAGAAAAAGTAAGTAGCCTTTAAAACGCTATTAATACGCTTATAAAGCGCAAGACTCACAAAAAGTAGTATATACGCGCAAAGGAGACTCTAATAGTTAGTGAGGTATCTAACCTAATTACTGAAAAGGAGGGTGGTAGGCATGAGGACGGCGAGACGCCTGCGAAGAGGGTGCGCGCAGAGAGGCGCTGCGGCCGTTGCAGCGAGACTGGGCACAACTCCCGCACCTGCAAGGCAGAAATAGAGGATGTAGATAATAGCGACGCTTCTGAATAATTCTATAGTATTGCGTATAGTATAGTAATTTGTTGTGGTGTTGTGCTGCGTCGCTGCGAGTGCGCTGCGCTGGTGTTTGGTGGGGCGCTCACTTGGGTGGGGCGCTCACTTGTGAACCACGTTATACCTCTCTAGTATTATAATATACAGTATGAATACACTATATTGGAAATGCTCTACTCTACTTCTTTTCTAGCCGACTCTTCTCATCCCTTAGGATTTCTGGTACACAATCCTCGATGCTTGGTCCTTCTGGTTTCCATCCCACGACCTTCCTCGCTCTGATAGCCTTGCCACGGCTATTAAAACCCCAGCTTATGGCCTCAAAGCCAGCTTGCTCAACGGCCTTGTCTTTTCCAAGCTGACTCTCTTTCATCTCTTCGCTTTTAACGAGACCCAACTCGGTCGCCTTCCTTCCCATCAGCCGAGCGAGATCTGCCCATACATGTTCGCCATTTTCAACTAGATAGTAGCCTTGTTCATTCCAAACTTGGGGATCAGTGTTATTCGCGATCGCAGCCTCGGTCAAGAGCACGAAGAGTTGCGCTAGGTCGGAGACATGCACATTGTTCCATCGCGCTTTGCCTTGGCCGATGATGGGGACATAACCAGCTGTCAGTATCAGATGGGCGAGCTCATACGCCTGGCGACTTCTCGTATTCAGGGGTCCGCGTCCGCGTCCATAGATGGTTGGGGGACACAGAATCGCCGTTTTGACTGAGTCTGAGCCAGATGCAAGGACGAGATCGTCAACATTCTTGTGGAAGGCGTCTTGAGGCAAACCAGTCAGTTCTTGTACAGCAGTCCAATCATTGTACTCCCGCTCTGACCACTCCCCAAGTTTATTGTCGTCTCGCATCGTCTCCCAGCATAAGATTCCAGCACCGCCTGTATGCAGCCAGAATCCTGGCTTGTCTTTGGAATGACCAGATGCAAGGCCTTTGGCGATTGCTTTCGCTGCACCTTCATTGTCGGACGCATCAGCGGTGTCTGTAACTGATCAGCATGGCGATGATCGCTAATAGGCGCAAGAATACCGTACGAATCACCACATCAGCCTTTTCAGCCTCCTCTTCGATTACTTTGGCGTCATCTAGTCCCCCAAGGACAATGCGAACTTTCGGGAAAGCCTGTTTGACAGACTTTGCCTTCTCCTCTTCGCAGACGTCAGCGCGTGGTTTGGGCTCATGCGGGTGCAAGATGATTTACCTGTTCGTACAAGAGCCGCGATTTCAAAGTCTGGGTGTTTGTCGCAGAGCGCGAATAGGGTGTCCCCTCCAATATAGCCGGTCGCACCAGTACTTGAATGCTTCGTTAGTTAAGTCACTAGACTATATTGCAAGCTGCTTACATGAATATTTTCGCTGCCATGTTGTAAAAGATTGCGCAAAATCAACGAGATAGCTTTGGATGTGTAGGCAGGGTTTCTGCGTTCATTGTCTGGATCACTTGTATATGGGGTCAAGGTTTGCAAATGCGAGCATGTGTGACGTCATGATGCTCTACGGGTAGGCACAGCTGGAAGAATATTTAATCGCGGGGTTATTGCAACAGTTTAGCGCACAACGAAGCGGGACGTCATTGGCTCACCAACCAAAGCTCGCTGCGGTCAGCGGTCCATCGATCCATCGATCAGTCGATAAGTGGATAAGCTTGCGGGTAATCGGGGGCGCACCCAGTAACTTAGCTCTGGTTTACCGGAACTCGCACTTCAATCCATTACTTAGGGTTTATCTATGATACAACAGCTATTGACCCCATAATGACTCGCTAGTTGGTCAACGCAACAGTGCCCAGCTTACGATGACAAGCTAGCCGTCTTTTCCATCTACTTGTACGTCCTACCCGCCTGACATCGTCATAGCTTCAAGCTGAGCACGAGCAACATGAAGAATAAAGTGGCTAGAGCATTAGCTTTTGGGAGTTGCTAAGTCAAACCCAAAGACAAGGCACTGTGTGCTGCTCCTGAGATGAGACCTCGGTCGAAGTTGTGCAGATGCCCACACAAAATATCGGTGGCGTTTTGCAGTTTCTGCGAAGTTGTACACTCGAAAAAAAATCCATTAAAGGCTAAAGTATGTTGATAACATTTAATTGACAGGTTCCTACTTCACGGTTGTGTGGCTCTGAGACATAAACTATCTATGGCGCCTGGCAATACCCTCAGGTACTGCCACAAGATGGGAGGAGAACTCAAGCCACTTGTTCTACCTCCGAGAACGCTTTTCCAGGATCTACAAAGGCTTCCCAGTTGCTGCCCTCTGATACCATGTCCAGAAAAGCCTTAACATAAGTGGTTGTGAGATTTGTAGCCCTGATGCCTTCAACAGAACCTAGCAATTCCTGGGCTTCCCTGGGTAGTTTTCCATCTAAACCCAATGTCGATATCACCAAAGGTAGATCTGAGAAACTGTAGTGGGCCATGCTCTTAACCTCAAACTCTTTCTTCCAGCCAGTAAGGCGCGGCCAAATCGTTTTCCAAGAAGGGTCTGTCTCTTGGGTCTTGTTTTCATGGCCCATAAGCATGAAGGGCTGCTCAAAGCCTGTCTCTAGAACTGACCCAAACATGGTTCCATCAAGATTCACTCCACCGGCGAGTGACGGAATCGCTACCACTGCGCTAGCCGCTGCAGCTCCTCCCAAAGAGTGTCCAACAACCACCATCTTTGGTACAGTCCGCGAGTGTAGATACCCAGGGAGCAGCTTTTCCAAGGCAGAGATGTTACGCAGTTGCTCAGAGACGAAGGCTATGTCAGCGACTCGAGTGGTAACAGCTTGCTGAATTTGTGCATCACTATCGATCTCGACACCTTCGACGATAGACCCATCCGGAAACTCAACGAAATCGGCATCAAAGGGATGATCGATAGAGATTGCCAAGTAGCCAGCGGCAGCAATATTCTGGAGCATGGCATTGTACAGATGCCGAGATGTACTCAATGCCCCTGAAAACAACACAATCGGACGCTGGCTCTCGATGCAAGGCTTTCGTAATGCTGGGGTTTCGCAAGCACTGACACGCAGGGACTGGAAAGATCCATTCGGTAATCCATAAGCGGTAAACTTCTCGTCCATGAATATTGCTGTTGCTGGGGGCATGTAAAGTTCGTGATGTTTGCCTTGGCAGGCCGTAGTTGGCAGAAAGCTGGACACCATGATGGATCTGGCGCGGCCGTCGTTGGCGTACGGGTCGAGGCGAGTATGGTCGGTCAAAGACGAAGCTACAATTGCTGCGTCGTGACGATGTGACGCGACTATTGGCAGTACTGAGGTACAGAGGGATGAGATTGGCAAAAACGCCAATATCATTGGAATGATTGGGCTGTGAGATCGCATGACTTCCAGAGTCGAACAAGATATGGCCAGACTGGGGCGAGAAGATTGTTGGCTAGGAGGGTAATGTGTGCGTTATGATGTTGTGTCGATGAGATTTGACCGGTAGGGAGCAGCGTTATTTATACTCATAGTAAACTACCGTCTGAATGGCCTGGCCCATGTTCTTTTGCAAAGCGGTTTATTGAGGCCTGACATTGCCTAGAATGACAAGGGTCAAAATGAACTACAGGCAGATTCGTAGCCCAATTGAATCGTCAGATGGACGCGGTGCGTTTTTGAGGATAGCCTCGTCCGGTGCTTTCCCGGTCTGGTCAGTGTCTAATCCGCAGTGGGTCTAGACGCGTTCTTTCGCTTCCAAAGACGGTTAGGTGATGAACATAGCCCCGTGACGGGCCCACCGCTTGTAAGTTACGACCCTCAGCGCGCGATAATACTTCCTCTAAGGATACCAACAACCCCAATGCTTGGTTTATTTCGATCAAAACTCAGTCACACTTTTGCCAACCTCATGACGTATGCCGGCAGCTAGACGACGCTTGCGTATCCCGAACTGACCGAATTGAATCACCGTTTCAATGTCGAAGAGCATTGGGCCGTGTGATGGTCGCAGGTTACGAAGGAAAAGGTGTACAGCCTGCGCAAAGCGCAAAATCAAGGCACGTCCTTTGGTACCGTGCAACATGGCATCGCTAACTTAGCGAAAGTGCAACGGTGGCCCAGCCTGCCTAAATTGCCAGCGGACGAATCGGGTCTGTGTAATTGAGGAACAGTTTGCGCCTTCTGACTTTGTGTTTGTGGGCCAGAAAGCTAATGACCCGCCATTCGTTCTGAGGACAGCCAAGAACATTAACATGATCAAACTCCCATTGCCAGGCTCGATTGACCTTACAAGAATCGAGCGAGACACGGCCTATTTCTTCAATGTTTTCTTGCCGATGAACGTACTCTGGAGCGGCGATATCCCAATGCAAGGTGAGTTACAGCACATGATGCATTCGTCATCCGCTTTGCGAGATGCGACCAACGCAGTAGCTGCTTTACATCGCTCCCTTTTCGGTCGAATGGTTGGCGGGAATACCGGGGACCGTCAGGAGCGCATTGCTGCCCTCCAACTCTACAGTGAATCTGTCCGATCTATTCGCGAGCAAATTTTGCATAGCAACTCGACAGGGGATCCTTCTACACTCTGGGCCACTTTTCTTCTTGGAATCTTCGAGGTGCGTTTCAAATGAGCCGTGGATCCCACTGTCCTGACGTAGCCCAGCTGATGTGCGATTCTTCCGGAAACCGATGGCGAGCACACTTTCTCCATGGGACTTGTGAATTGCTGCGTCTGGAAAGCCCTGTCATTCTCAGCTCACAAGGACCGGGTAATTCCCTGATGCGCAATTTCTTCCTTGCTACCCGTATATTCGAAATAGCCCGCGCTTTGATCTACTCTGAGGCCACCTTTCTTAGCCAGCCTGCGTGGAGAGATGGCTTGGCAAAGCTTTGGAAAGAGGGAGATGCATCTTCATGGCACCCAAAGGAAGCACTTTTTGATCTTTTGCCTAGTTGCTCGGATCTAAGCATACGCGCGCTCAAATTCTGCGAATCCGAAGCCGCGATGCTACCCGAGCAAGCGAGAATTGAGCAGACACAGAGCCTCGCTACTGAAGGCTTGTCTCTTCAGCAGTCGCTGCAAGAGTGGTGGGAAGTGAGCAAGCTATGGGAGTTTGCGCTAAATGCAAAAGGTTCCGATTTGTTGCTTGCACATGTGTACTACCATGCCATTAGTATCTACCTCTCAGGCACCTTCGACTATCACATACATTGGGCCGGCCGCACAACAGCGCGTGCGCCCATCTTGGAGCGCAGTGAAATTGAGTGGCATATGCGGCATATTGTTCGCCTGAGTGGTGAGCTCTTGGACCATGGGGTCGCAGGTGTTTTATTGTTCTTTCCGCTACGAGTGGCAGGAGCGAGGGCAAAAGAGGCGGCAGACAGGGACGGCATATTGCAGCTGCTCGGCACAGTCATGCAACGCGGATATGTTGTTGCCACAGCCTTTACCGATGATCTATCAGCGCTATGGCGTGTGGCGAAATGAAATAAGAGATGCTGGCCATGTATTGTTGTATGGTGTGTTGCAGGCATTGACCAATGGGGGCTTAGGTGATTCACTCGTAGCAGCGCTTGCCTTGTTGGGTGCTAGTGGAAAAAAGGGCTTGGCAAAGCAGCTCGGCTTGCAGCTTTCTAACACCAGCGTCACAGCCGGCAGCCCACCCCATCGCACCCTCCACGACCACGACCACGCCCACTATCTTCACAATGGCTCTCGGACCCAGCGAAACCCACGCAAAGACTAAGACCACGTATGTCTCGATGCCCAACGGCACTTCACCCCCGCGCGCGACCACGCCGACAGAATCGACAGAATCCGCACTTCTAAACACGCACACGACATAGACACAGAAGACGCTGACAGTGGCATAGATGGCACATTGGCTCATGGGGTAACCCTTACGAGGGTGGTGGCCGTCCTGGCAAGGGCGTCGTCACCTACGCTCTGAGCCCCAACCGCCAACGCCCCATGGCCAACTTTCTTAGCAAGGGCTTCTGGAACGTCGTGCGCCGATCGAAGAACCAGGTCCTCTACTTCATTCCCCCGCTCGCCATCGCATACGGAACTATGCAGTGGGCAATTGAGAGGTGAGTACATGGCACCGGCTTAACATGGGCGAGAGGCAGAAGGGGCTAACGGTGGCAATAGGAACGAGTTCCTCAACTCTAAGACTGGCCGCGCTCTATATGGCGACGAGGAATAAGCTAGCGGAGCAGACAGGATAGAGCGTGACACGTTGAAACATGCCCTAGGCCGTTCAAGGACTCAAGCGGAGGAGACGTGCGGCCTGCTAGGTCATTGCAGTGTGTCGACAAATAGACTGTACAACCACGATTTCAAATCCCTTGCCCTTTCTCGCCGGATGCAATGGTACAACGTCCATACATGCCTTGCCTTTGCGTGTCAATTGATCCTTAACTCCACAGAGTATCGACAACCTTTGACCAAAAGCTGCCCTTTTTGATGATTCCCATATTCGGGCATGGCGCCGCTCTCAGAAGGTGCAACACGAGCGGTGGTGTCCCAATCAAGTAAACAACTCCCCATATTTCCTTTGCAGCATCCAATGGTACATGTAGTGTTCAGTCTTCACGCGTCGACGCTGGCGGGTCGAGGCGGGCCGGTCGCGGCTTAGTCATTCGGCATGTCGGTGATCGGGGCGGGAGGAACTTCGATGATTCTGTCATATCTTAGCTTTCGCCATCAAGTGCGCACCCGCCACAAGACACTTCCTGGCTGCCAGTGCGTGGTAACCTATCCCAACTAGGCGAAGACTTGCCTATATCGTGTTGTTCCGTTCCTTTTAATCCCCTCATTGTATTATACCCACGTCCCCCCAACTTGCTGCAGCCCCCCCCCACTCAATCCGCCGTCACTTCTTCTACGCCGCCGCCGACATGTCGACGCTCCTCCGGCGATCAGGCAACCTTTCACGCCTATCCCGACCCTGCCTCAACGCCGCCGCCGCTGCCGCGAGAGCACCTCGCACATTGCGGACACGCGCTCCGTTGCCACAATGCATATACGCCCAGCAACGCGCCCGGAGATTCGCGACGGGGCCGCCAGAAGAGCCTAAGGACAAGAGGGAGAACAACGATGACGAGGCTGCGAAAGCGGAAGAGAAGAAGAAGCAGGAGCAGCCTCAGATGGCCAAGCTCACGCCAGAAGAGGAGAAGATGCTGGACCAGCTAGTGTCGTTTGTATCCATGGGCGTCCCAAAGTCTCAGAAACAAAATATCAAGGAGGCAATGGAAGAGATCAAACGCACCGGCATACCAACCGAGCTCCGCCAGGAGATGGACAAGCTGGAAAGAGGCGAGAAGCTGGACCTGGCCACAGCAGCCAAGATCTCCCGCTTAACTACCAACATGGCGCGTAAGGCAGCCGACCAGCAGAAGTTTAAGGACGACGGCTCACAGGAACCACACCAAAAGTCGGGCGCCCATGACCCAGGCCCAGGCAAAGATTCAAAGGGCGGGGCTGGAGGAGCTGGCGGTTCCCCCGGGCCCATGGCCGGCATGGGCGTCGACACAAACTCCATGCTCATCAGCGCTTTCCTCGCTTACCTCACCTACAAGATGATCTTCCCGGGCGAAAATACAAAGGAAATCACATGGCAAGAGTTCCGAACCACTTTCTTGGACAAGGGTCTAGTCGAAAAGATTGTCATCCTCAACGGCAGCAAGGCCAAGGTCCACCTGCACCGTGAGGCCGTGGCGTCCATGTACCCTGATTCTCCCTCTGTCAACCAGAACTTCTACTACTACTTCACCATTGGTTCCGTCGAGGCTTTCGAGCGCAAGATGGACGACGCCCAGTACGAGTTGGGCATCCCTAGCTCTGAGCGCATCCCTGTCGCATACTCCAACGAGATCTCGTGGTTTGGCACCTTTTTGTCATTTGGTCCTACCATTCTGCTTCTTGGTTCACTTTTCTACTTCACAAGACGTGCAGGAGGCGGAGCTGGAGGAGGCGGTGGTGTCTTTGGTATGGGCAAGAGTCGCGCCAAAAAGTTCAACCATGAGACAGACGTCAAGGTCAAGTTCAGCGACGTCGCTGGCATGGATGAGGCCAAGCAGGAGATTATGGAGTTCGTTTCCTTCCTTAAGGACCCTGGCCGATTTCAGAAGCTTGGCGCAAAGATCCCCCGCGGTGCTATCCTGTCTGGATCTCCAGGTACAGGTAAAACGCTACTTGCCAAGGCCACCGCTGGAGAGTCGGGCGTGCCATTCTTTAGCGTGAGCGGCTCTGAGTTCGTCGAGATGTTTGTGGGTGTAGGTGCCTCCCGAGTTCGAGACCTGTTCGCCAACGCTCGTAAGAGCACACCATGCATCATCTTCATCGACGAGATTGACGCTATCGGCCGTGCTCGATCAAAGCAGAACTTTGGTGGCGGCAACGACGAGCGCGAAGCAACCCTCAACCAGATTCTCACCGAGATGGATGGTTTCAACACTACGGAGCAAGTCGTCGTTCTAGCAGGTACTAACCGGCCGGATGTCTTGGACAAAGCCCTAATGCGACCTGGTCGCTTTGATAGACACATCAACATCGACAAGCCCACCATGGACGGCCGCGGTCAAATTTTCGGTGTTCACTTGAAAAAGATCATCACAAACGAAGACATGGAATTCCTAAAGGGCAGGCTAGCAGCTCTGACACCAGGATTTTCTGGTGCAGATATTGCCAACTGTGTCAACGAAGCTGCCTTGATCGGTAAGAGCTCCTCTTTCCACTCAAATAGGCGATTGCTAATTCCTCCTAGCCGCCCGCGCAAATGCTGAGACTGTGGCCATGGTACATTTCGAACAGGCCATCGAGCGAGTTATCGGTGGCCTTGAAAAGAAGTCTCTTGTCCTCAAGCCCGAGGAGAAGAAGACCGTCGCATACCACGAAGCTGGCCACGCTATTTGTGGGTGGTACTTTAAGTGGGCGGATCCTCTTCTCAAGGTCTCTATTATCCCGCGTGGTCAGGGCGCTCTTGGCTACGCCCAATACCTTCCCAACGGTGACACTTACCTCATGAATGTAAATCAGCTTATGGATCGCATGGCCATGACG
Organism: Stemphylium beticola; assembly: GCA_029100535.1. Classification (NCBI taxonomy): domain Eukaryota; kingdom Fungi; phylum Ascomycota; class Dothideomycetes; order Pleosporales; family Pleosporaceae; genus Stemphylium; species Stemphylium beticola. The sequence goes on along the minus strand of JARBXR010000089.1, from coordinate 115,949 downwards.
CTTGGCGGACGCGTCTCAGAGGAGCTACACTTCGATACCGTCACCTCTGGCGCGTCCGACGACTTCCGTAAGGTCACCCAAATGGCCACCGCAATGGTCAGCAAATGGGGCATGAGCAAGAAGATCGGCTACATCTACTTCGAAGATGGTGAGGGCCAGCAACTAACCAAGCCATTCTCCGAAGACACAGCCAAAAATATCGACATGGAAGTCAAGCGCATTGTGGACGAGGCATACAAACAATGCAAGGATCTCCTCACTGAGAAGAAGCATGAAGTGGGCCTAGTAGCAGAAGAGCTTCTCAAGAAGGAGATGCTGGGTCGTGAAGACATGATTAGGCTACTTGGACCCAGGCCCTTTGAAGATAGCCAAGATTTCCACAAGTACTTCTCCGGTGAGTACGGTAAGGCGCCTGGGTATGTGGAGCCGCAGGGAAATGATGGGGTCAAGGGGCCGCTTGTACCGCCCAGTCCAGCAACTTTCAAGGATCTAGACACCAGGAGATGAAGGAGGAAGTGTACTTTATTAATTTATTTTGTGCAATCCGGCGTGATATGAGATGGGCAAGCTGGCGAAGGCAAAGGTATTCATTCCACTCTCGACGAGTATGCGTGGGCTGTCTTGTCTTGCAGCGTAGGTACGCATTCTGTACAGTAGAGACTATTTGGTCCGGATGAGACCAAAGTAAATATCCATTCCAGCATTCACAACATCATGAAGGGCAAACGTTTCAAAAGCTGTTTATGTATGGTCTCTATCATAACCATAAACTTTGGACCATTTGTCAAATGACAAACCACCACCAGGTGACGTAGCAAACCAAGCAAATAACCCCGAAAACACGAAACGATGCACCGACGTAGACAGGGGCGTCAGCATGGCTTCTGTCAGTCCGCAATGTGGAACTGGAATTCCTACCAGCATGAGTGTCATGACCGATTTCCGTGGTGGATATCGTTCTACCTGTTTTCTCGTACGATTCGTTGCCAGTCCTGTCTAGCTTTAAATCACCCGACAGTGAATGTAATAAGACGGATTCCTAATTTTACATCCTGTATCGGATATCGTGGTACGTTGTAGACTGTGCTTGGCTAGATTGAATGGTCGCCTTTGATATAGGGCGATTGGAAGTTTATACAACACTGTTGTCGCTGCACCCATGACTATCTCGGAGATTTACACCGGCCGGAGCTAGAGGAGGGGCTAGACAAGGACGGAACCCGGACTCGTCAAGCTTAGCACACATGACCCCAATTGCACCATTGATGTCATTTCCAGGCACCTCCAAGGCTCGTTCGATGAGTGCGTCCCATCCCAGTCTCCATAGCCTCGGGTCCATGTTGAGGACCTCAATTGTGTGTTGATCCAAGTTTCTAGGAAGCACTTGTCGGGCGGTTTGGAGGACGAGATCCGGATAATCGGATCGGCCGTCATGGATGCAGATTAGATCGAGAGCATGCACTGCCATGATGTTCATGCGTAGCTTAGTCAGAACTTCAACTAAGATTGTCATCGCCGAAGCCAGTTGTTTGTCCGGAAGGATTGACTTTGTGGTGCTCAGGACCTGAGCTACGACTTCATCGAATTCTAGCACGTCTTTGGGGACTATATCGGGATCCATGTGATACTTTGCTTTGATGTTTGAACCCAGTGCACGAGCGATGCCTTCTAGTTTTCGAAACAGAAGCAATATTGGTCATCTGGGCGTTCGCTGATTGTCTTGATGCTGTACAATCCATTTGCTTGAACAGGGTAGCCCAGGTAGAACTCCAGAGCTCTGCGTAGGCCTGCTTCCGACTTGAAGACAATGTGGGAGCTGTCATGCGCTTGATCCAGCATGACCAAGTTCACTGTCTGCACATGCCGGTTTTCCAAGCGGAAAAATGTAAAAGTGAACATGTCTTTTTCCGTCGCTCACCATCAGCGTTGTCACCCAAAAAAAGCCGCCCTTTTTTTGACCACAGTGTACGAGTTGCGGGCTTTCATTACCGGTAGGTCCTGAAGCAGGGATACTGCATAGGTAGAATCGTTGTGTGCTTGCATCATTGTCGCCAAAGTCTCTCTTCTGGACTTTCTTGTTTATCCGTCTTTGTCCTCTAGAGGCTGTGGAAGAAGGTTATGACGCAAGACCAAGGCTAGCTGCGGAGAAATGACATCCAGGACGTGGAATTCCGTATATTGAGTTATGGTATTAACTCCTGTGGAGTAGTCAGTGGAGTAATCGACCGGGCCTTTGTGAATGCCGAAAGCGTTACCTGTTAGAATAAACTCCTCGCTGGGATCTGAAGGCGTAATGAAATAAGGCTACATTTTGCGGATGTTGAAAAAGAACCACTGAGTGTCGCCGGTGAAAATTTTATGAAGAAGTCCGGTTACCTATCCACTGCTGGGGTCTATATCCTTATCAATGATCTTGACTAGGTTGTTGAACCAGACGTAAGCGGTCGTTTCTTATTGTGCTTCTCTATGTATTCTAGGAACTGGGCCTTGTCATCTGCACAATAGTCCTCGGCCTTCTGGTGGTTGAACCGCTGAGAAAAAGACGGTACTGCGATACTTCATGACGAACATAAATTTTCGCAAGACGTCTTTATCGTAGCGAGAGAGAGATACGTGGTTCTGGCCGGCAGTATGAGCAGTCACCACTGTCTTGATGATGCGACTCGCAACTTGCTCAATCCTGCCCAGCTTTTTCTCAAGGCGGTTCTGGTCTTCTTGATCGTACAGCGAATCATCTCTGTACATGTCGAATTGTCCGAAGACCCGCTTCACGGGTAGAGACGCAATTTCCGGAATGTCTTTTTCTAGGCTAACGGTATTCATCACGTCATCGCTCCATCTCTTTCTATTGCGCTTCTTCTCATGGCTGACTACGAAAGGTAGAGTGGATAAGCGACGGAGCAGGAACTGCGGGACATAATGTTGATACTAAGTCTTAGGCAAGGGCTGTGTATTGATCGACATGGCACTGTATATGCATAGGTATTACAAAAGACATTCAGCAAAGAGCGGAGGGAAGAGGCAGTAAGCTCTTGTAAAACGCAAGGGTAAGCGCCCATTTTGGAGCGAAGCTGTACGCACCCCCCATCCCCCGCTAGATGTTTCGCATGAGCCAATGGCTTTGGGAGGTGTGTATATTGGCGCTGCATGCAGCGCCTACGCGGGCACGCAGATGCCCCCTCCTACAACCAATCGAGCACAGTCTATTCGCTCATTTCCGCGCAATCCTAGTAGCTCCTCCACAGTCATACTGCAAGCCTGTGCAATAGCCCAACATGTATCTCCCCGTTGAAGCTCTATACTATCATGGCCTTCGCCGCAGTCGACAGCGTCTCGGGGGTCAGCCACCGACCCACCATCACTTCTGTATAAGAGCTTGAAGACAAGGACCAAGAAGACCAGGACCAGAAGCGCGAACGGTAACATGATGCGCGTTGTCTCTTTGCTTTGCTCCTCAATCGCATCCTCCTGCCCGCTGAGCATGTCAGCGAAGCTGCGGGAGGGCTGCGCGTTATGCGCGTCCGGGGTCTCGGCCGACGCGAACATCATGTGTCGCGATGGCGACCTGAGAGGCCGTAATTCTCCATAGCGATTCCCGGGCTCGGACTCATACGTATTGCCGTCGCTGTCGCGGAAGGTGTATATTTGTGTGTCGCTATCATAGCCTATGCGCTCGAAACCCGATGGGAGTCGCTCGGCGTCCTGCTTGGTCGTCAGTGGGGCACGTCCAAGCCGCAGGGGTGCTTCTTGCGCACGCTATCCATGTCTGCCCATCGACCCATGATGAGATATTGCAAGCTGCAAGGAAAAGAAGATACGAATCAGGACAAGAAGGACGATGGAGAAGAACAGATTTTGTAGGCGGCTGAGGGGTTCATACCTAAGGGCATTCGTGGAATGCGACGTTGTTCATCGGGGAGCAAGCGGGAGGCCTGAGTAGGAAAGATGACGACGCGACGCGGCTGAGGCGAACGAATAATGGACACGCATGTTAAGTTGAGCGCGGGGCGATCTATAGCGCGACCCGTTCGGGGAAGATGGTCACCATACACAGCCCGAGGCATGTCTGAAGATGTACATTTGCTCTGAATAGCGTGCGCGCTACTGTCACAGCAGTAGACCGCTGTAAAGACCAGTGATGCCATCCTTGTAGCACATTGCGGCTCATCGTCTATTCTGGTTTTGCGCAAGTCACATGGCTATCGCTGAGACGTTTGTAAGTACATCGAGTGCCTGGTACATCATCCATGCTTGTTTCCTATGCCTGCTTCGCAGGCGACTGATATGTGCCATATGCAATCATCTTGACCTTCATGTCACTCTGCGCTGCAGCTCCAACCCGTTATTTCCCGGCATTCCTAGCGTAATCGCAGCATGCGCCAATATCTCATTGACTGTCAAAACCCAACAGTTTTTAGTGGCGACACGTAGCCCAGGTCAAAGTTTACATCTGTGAGAGTGACCGAAAGGTCAGACGACTTCCCCAAGAAAGAATTTGACGATGCTTGAGCGGCCATGGTCGCAAGCTAGATTGTATTCAGTCGTGGAAAGCTTGCAGACATAGAAAGGAACACGACCTGGTGTATAGCACGTGCGTAAGACGTGCAGATTACCGGTTCTGGCGGCCCAGGCTGCCCATAGTGTTTTCGAGCGATTGATGTATTTGCTCTGGTTACAGTGATTGAAATACCAGCCCATGAGTGTAGGTAGCACGGTGCCCTTTCCCATCCGCATGCAAAGTGAGATAATGTCTTGCAGCCGGCGCCATACGCTTTTCTGGTCCTTGGTACACTTTTAGAGAATGAAGCATATGTTGAGACATCTGTTGACCGCAGCAGACAGTAACGAGGTACCGTAAAGCTCGCTGCGCTGTCCTACGTCGCGGACTTCGTTGATAAAGAAGCGTACAGCAGGCTCGATGCCTGTAGCAGCGGCGGCAGCAAGCATACCAATTGTATCCAGTAGACGTCTTTCATGGCCGGCTCGAAAGCGCTGATAGTAGGCGGCATGATATCGACTAAACATGTCTTGGTGAATGGCGTATGCGAAGATCTTGCACACGAGCCGGGCACGCGTGACAGCGACCCATGCATTCTCACGCAAGTATATGTGAAAGGTTTCACTAAAGATCTCGGGTAGAAGATCAAGTAGGCGCATAGTTGCTGACGGGGGGCATGTGTGTGTGATTGTGAGAACATTGTCTGTCGCAGGAGAGTAAGTGGGAGGCGTGGTAGCCCCGCTGCCAAGACGCAATCTCGCCTTCACCATGAGAAGTGAAAGGGCGAGTATGAACATGAGCGTTTGATTGCGGCGAGTGAGTTGGTGGGATATCTCATCGCACATTGACGTTAGCGGCGAGGCTCGAGGCCAAGAGATAGCTTTTGGTTAGGCATATGTGCAAGGCAGGCTCTCTAACCATTGTGTGCATGGAGAGGAGATGGGATGCGATAAAGAGGTGGCTTTGGTAGATTGATGATGGTGCCCAGGCGGTAGAAGCGTGCTAAGCATCCGGGGATTTAACAGGCAAAGAACGGTCTGCGTTGGCTGGCCGGGTTATCTTGGCATGATGGCTGCCACGCAAGACAACGTGATTGGCGTCGGAGGGTGGCGGCGAAAGGAAGAAGAGTAAGCGGGATCTGCGTCAGAAGGTGAGGCTGGATGACGACCATGGTCGTGCGAGGAGCAGGTCGCGGTTTCCCAGTCGCCGCCTTGTAAAAGGCGCCACGACGCACTAAGCAGGAACGTAACAGAGGTTCCTTCTCATACCGTCGTGTGGCTCGAGCAGTCCCTTCCCTTGCTAGTCGTTGCTCCACCGCGCCTTCCCACACCGTGATTCCAGCAGCCACGTCTGCAAAGTATCATTAATACATGGGCTGTGATAATATTACGTCCTTCCAGTGTGTTCCATGGCCTCACGCAGCCTCGAGTCTCTTCCTGAAAACAAGCGACTAGCAACAAGCAAACGTACACCCACATCTCTGGGCGCGCCACTGAGGCTGTGCGCGCGCCCCACGTGTGATGCAGCTCATCGACGTCATTCGCTAGACCTGAGGCGACCGTGCTGATTACCAAGTCGGCTAAGCCTGCCGCGGTGCATAGATAAGGCGCCGGCCACCGCTTCACTTTCTTGGCCTGGCCTGCCTAACAATAACTAACTCCCCCGAAGTACATCTCTTTGTACTCATTCATACCTCACACGCCTCGACACCAAAACCGATGGGAGAACCCGACGATCCCTCTATACGCAGCTTCAAGTCTAAGGCAGCATCTGCACTTGGCTTGGGACGCAAGACAGCCACACAGAGCGACGTCCTCCCGACCCACAACCCCCACACCACCGCCCGTTCTGGCATAGATGGCAGCAACCCGGCCAACGCCAGCCTCAGCGCCAGCAGCGACGACAACCACAGCAACAGCAATGAGAAGCCCGTTGCACACAACCTCAATGCTACACACGCCAGCCATGGCCATGTCAATACCGCGGCCGAGGGAGAGGCGCCTTCCGCCATAGGATCCGAGAAGCGCCCGTTCTACTCGCCCGCACGCGTCAAGAACGGCAGCCTCCGATTCATCAACCACACTAAGAATGCCATTACCCATAGTTGGATCAATGTCCTGCTAGTGTTCGTACCTCTCGGCATCGCCGTCAAGCTGGCCCATCTGAAGCCAGAAATTGTCTTCTCCATGAACGCCATCGCCATCATTCCGTTGGCTGGTCTACTTGCGCACGCGACTGAAGTCGTCGCCGCCCGAGTTGGAGATGCCCTTGGCGCACTGCTCAACGTGTCTTTTGGTAACGCTGTTGAGCTGATCCTCTTCATCATTCTGCTTGCCTCGGATCAAATCGAGGTTGTGCAGGCGTCGCTGCTTGGATCTATCTTAGCCAACTTGCTCCTCATTCTCGGCATGGCCTTCCTGTTGGGTGGTCTCAAGTATCAGGAGCAAGTCTACAACAACACTGTAACTCAGATGAGTGGAGTCATGCTTGCATTGGCCGTCATGAGTCTTCTGCTTCCCACGGCCTTCCATGCTGCCTTTGAAAACAACTCTATTGCCGACCACGAGACGCTGGCCGTCAGTCGTGGCACTAGTGTCATCTTGTTGCTCGTCTATGGTCTCTATCTTCTTTTCCAATTGAAGAGCCACAGGTATCTCTACGCTAGCACCCCGCAGCACATCATCGATGAGGAATCACACCCCGGTGTTCTTGCTAGCGCATTCGATTCGTCCAGCTCCGACTCTTCGTCCAGCTCCAGCAGCAGCGACAGCGATGGCTCTTCAAATTCTGACGGCACCATGAAGAAGAAAGCCAAGCGCATGGTGAAGAGGCTTCGTCGCAAGTCCAGTGCTAGCTCCAAAGACGGGAGCGCACTTTCAGCACTTAGCTCTCCTTCTGACGAGCTTAATCAAAGTCCTTTCGAAACCGAGAGGGAAAGGACCAACAGCGTCGTCTCCGCCAACAACGGAATTCATGCCAGATCTCGCCGACACTCATTCGATGTCATGAGTGGTGACGAAGCCGACAACGACCAGTATGCGCCAGTCGTTCGTGACTTCGAAGCCGCTTCGCACACCTCACATTCCAACACAAAGAGGGAAAAGCGTAAGCACAAAAAGAGTAGGAAGGACCGACGTGATCGCAACACGGTTGAAACCATTCCCGAGAAAGACGTCGAGCCGGCTGAGTCTGCACCCAAGGTTACCTTTGCTGAGGAGGTCCAGCAAGACCCGGCCGCCCCGGTAAATTCCCGCCGATACAACCGCCCTGCTCTGCCTTCGCTACTCTCCAACAACGTCTTCTCCAATCCCCAGAACTTGGCCCCACTTGGTGGTCCTGCCCCAAATATCCGCATGGCAGCACCTCGCGACAACACTCCCCTGCGCGCACCCCTTCGCCGATCCAAGTCTCTCCCAGATCAGATTGGTCGTACAGACCCTGTCACAAACGCTGCCAATCGTCCTGTCGTCTCCCCTCAGGTTGCCATGGCCTCGAACGAAAACGATGAGGATGACGAGATGCCTAACATGTCTATCAAAGCGGCCATCTTCATGCTTTTGATTAGTACTGGTCTTGTCGCCGTATGTGCCGACTTCATGAGTGATGCTATCGAACCCATGGTCGAAACATCTGGCATCAGCCAAGCCTTCATCGGTCTCATCATTCTCCCCATCGTCGGTAATGCAGCGGAGCACGTTACAGCTGTCACTGTCGCTATGAAGAACAAAATGGACTTGTCGATTGGTATCGCTGTTGGTTCGTCCATTCAAATCGCCATCTTTATTACACCCGTCATAGTCATTCTAGGCTGGGCAATGGGCAAGGAGATGACTCTTTACTTCAACATATTCGAAACCGTGGCACTGTTCGTCACTGTTCTGGTCGTGAACTTCCTGGTGCTGGACGGACGAAGCAACTACCTTGAGGGGAGCTTACTCATTGCTGCTTATATCATCATAGCGCTGGCTAGTTTCTTTTACCCCGATGGCTGCGACGCTAGTGCTATTGGAGGCAATGAAGATCGGTGCAGCAAAATCGACAATCAAGTGGCGCAGCTTGCTCAGGGTATGGTGAAGAGGATGATAGGCATGTAAAGCAGGCTTGGTTGCGAAGGACTTGGCGGCTCTGCAATGTCCGAGCTCATGCAGCTTTGAAAACAGTACTGGGACCTGCCCATATCCGCGCTGTGGTACGAAGGGTTCGCTCCGGAGCGGCAACTCATCCTGAAATTAATTTCTCCCCATTTTGTGACAACAGCTCCGGTCGCTACAAATACCTAGTAGCTTTACACCTCATACGCTTTTAGCTCAATACATCATGTCAACTCGTCAGTCTGGGCTGATGAGTTGCGGAAGATTGCTATGCTCAACGTCGTGACTTTGGATGTTTGGCATGTGATCATTGTCTTGTTGAAATCACAGTATCATATCTCATTATCCTATCTCATGTCTGGTCTAGATTGGCAAAACACCCACTGCTCCAGAGGCCCAATGATTTGCCAAGAGCATGACGGTAAGTAAACTTCCGACGCCCGACATGTGTCGGCAGGATTTAGCCGCGAGCTCAGCCACAGAGCTACGACGACTTCCGATCCTTTCGTACTCTCAGTACGCCTCGTATTGTTCGACAAATACAAGGCAACGCAGTGGAGACTGGTTTGCGAACTGTCGGTACTAAGGTTCTTGCTTCGCGGTGTGTATACACTGGTCAACGTGATCTAAGACTGAATCCGGGCTTGCGTGCCAAGGTCCTTGTTCGGTGCATACCTAAGCGACATGGTCAGCCGCGGCGGCCGTTCAAAAGGCTGCTCGAACTGTCGTCGCCGTAGGGTGAAATGCGGTTTGTCCAGCTTGCCATGAAAATCAGATAGCCCCATCTTCCTGCTAACATTATATAGATGAATCACGTCCCCTGTGCGGCCAGTGCATGAAACGCGGGCTCGAATGCGGCGGTCCGAAAGAGTTGACGTGGATTGACCAAAGCAAGACGTTTGGCGATGTTTCTTTAACGGCCTCGCGCGATGCGATCACAAAGCCGCTAGGTCATGCTGAGTTGTCCCTTGCTGCATTCGAGCAAGACATATGTCTGGCATACACTCGCAAGAACCTGCTACGAGGTGGACCTGTAGAGATAGCTTACAAGATGGTGGAAAAGTACGAGATCTCCACAAGCTCAGCAAATGCAGGGCTGAGCCTCCTACGAAAAGCTCTCTTAAGTCTGGCTGTAACCTTTTACGGAAGCCAGCACGGTCAGCGTGCTATTGAAAGAAAAGGCTATTATCAATATGGCCAGGTCCTACGACAGCTGAATACCCATCTTGCATACCCCACCTTGCAGAAGACCAACGAGACCTTACTCACGGCTTTATCGTGCATGCTACTTGAGTTCTTCATGCCGACCGGGCCGGCGAATTTCCTAAAGCACCAGCGCGGCCTTGACGCTCTTGCGCTGCTACGAGGCCCACCAAAAGAATCCGACGGTCCTACAGCTACAATCTTCCGAGGCCTCCGTATTCTATCGATAGTAGGATCATTGGCCGAGTCCAGACCTTCGCTATATGCTCAGGATGATTGGAAGCAGGTTTCGCTTGTACAGGCCAGCGAGGCAGGTCTGTTGCAGTACCGCATCTTTACTATCCTGGCCGACTGTACTCGTCTTATCAGCATCCGAAACGCTCTTCAGGTGGCATCGGCGCCTCAGACAGATTTCGAATCGCTGGTAAACGAGGTCGAAGCCACGGTCAGCGAATTAGAAGCTCTTTTTCCGTTATGGACAGCTTTAAACCTGAATCAACTTGACGAAGTCGCAAAGCAGTCAGATGTGGCGAAATCTCTTGGGGTCGCTAATCACATCTCAGCGACAGCGCTGATGCTGTACTATACCGCATATATCTGCGTCACCCAGATCAAGGATTCGATCTCTCCGTCGCCCACGAATGTGGCGTTGCGTAATGACGCAGCCATAAAGATCGCCAAGTGTCTGGAGATTAAGCAGCATGAACAAAGCGAAGGCGCTCCTCTCTCAAATACGATAGCTTTTGTTGCTATCAAGGTCGCAGGGCAAGCTTTGGGTGAATTTGATTCACCAGAGGGTCGGAGGCTGGCTCGCGCGATCGATACATCCACGAACGCTGTTTTCCAGAAACCTTCTGGACCCTCATGCGAGACACTATTTGCGCGGTTTTTGGATAGAGTACCTGTATCCTACTAAGTCAACACCCCAGGCGTGGCGGTATCATGCGTGGCGAGCGAAGATGCTGAGCTCTGTGCATGTGGATACCGAACCCAGGCATCTGCTACGATAGAGTACCGACAGCGCCCAATTTATCGTGTATCCTTGGCCGCATTGAGAGTTGGGATTTTGTTTCTGCAAAGTTGGTCGTAGGCGACAGGGAACAAACCTTGCCGTGCGACGTTGCGCCCCGACCCGAGTGGGGCCTGCATATGACATGTTTAACATACACGTCTGATACCCTGACCTTTCTGAGGAGGTGCTAGTAATATCCGTTCATGTCACGCGGCTCCACATGGCGTATTACTAGATTTCCCCAGGTTCGCCATTTAGCCGGCGGGAATCTATGAAACGAGTTACGGAGATTTTCCATCTGCTTCGGGCCCGGGAAAAAGGGACACGCTCAATGTTAACATTTTGATGCATGAATATTAGCAGTAGAACTTCCCGTTGAGCTCCGCAACCATTCGGCCTTACGTGTATTCATCTACATGGAAATCAGTAAATGTTGCCTTTCCAAAACAAAGTACATCAGCCGACGCTTCGCACATCCGGCATAGATACCGGACAGGGGTCTCTACCGCTTCCGATGGCCCGGTTAAAGCATGCTGTCTAACATAAACAAGCCAAGAGCCTCTAAGCTTCTCCGGAATGACCTCAGGACGGCGCAGGATCTTGGCGTTTATACTTAAGGATTGGAATGTAGGAGGGAGTTGGCTCACCGTCTTGAGCATCTACTGCAGCACCAGGGATATGGGTCTTAAATCTCTTTTTGTCGTAGCATTAGCCGCGGTTGCCATTGCGAAACCAATTCCGGACCCTCTCAATGTGATCAGACAGAGTGGGCCTGCGGCAGGACAGGTACGCTAATCTCCATTCCTCTTTTACGAATTACCAGTATCATTTTCCAAAATGTAAGCAATCTTCTGTACTAACGACGATTTGTAAAGGTCATCACGAAATGCAACGCACCTGGTCAAATCGCTCTCGCATACGATGACGGACCATCCCAGTATACCCAGGAATTGGTGGATACTCTAACAGCTGGTGGTGCTAAGGGTACTTTCTTCGTTACGGGTTCACTATACGGTAAGATCTAATCTGACTGGCGGACATTCATTGCGCGTCACTTCTTCTCAAATCCCTTCTAACACATACAGGTTGCATCTATAACCAGAAGACGGCCCTTCAAAATGCCTACAAAGCTGGTCACCAGATCGCGTCGCATACCTGGTCGCATCCGCAAAACTTTGGGTCGCTTTCTACCAATGATCTCACCACCCAGATGACGCGTCTGGAACAAGCTCTCGTCAACATCATCGGTGTCAAGCCAACCTACATGCGCCCTCCGTATCTCGCCACGGGCGGCAACGTGCTCTCAACCATGCGCACCTTGGGATATCGCGTCATCACTGACGATGTCGATAGCGAGGATTGGAATGGAAAGACACCGCAGCAGAGTCAGCAGAAATTCCAGCAGGCCGGTACGGGAGGCAATGGACATATTCCCCTCATGCACGAGACCTATGCCTCTACTGTCAACACACTTACGCCGTGGCTAATCAGCTGGGCCAAGAACAACAACCTCAAGCTCGTGACTGTCGGTAAGTTTGTTTTTAGTCCGTCAGCAGTGTATACAGCGACTAACATGTTACAGCTGAGTGCCTTGGGGATACTTCGGGTGCTTACAAGAGCGGGACGCCGAATGGCGCTTCGACCTGCTGAAGACGGGATTTTGCACAGGCTGTGAATACATGTAGTCGTAGTAAATCAACTGTCCACGGGAGTACGAACGCTCACCATTTCATGAGCACCAATATCTTACTACAAGAGACCCACCCCCATGTATCATGGGCATATCATCTTCAGCTATTTTCCCCCGCCCGGAATGACCCATTGTTTTCGTTTCATTTCTCTCGTGCACCCAGTATATGCCAGCTATTTCCGCCCGCCTTTGCCTGACCGTATCAGCCATATATCAACGCATGACCTGGTCGTGATGATCAGCCGTCAGGAGGATATGCTATCAAACGTATCGGTGACGCACATCTACATGCAGAATCCAGCCCTTGCAGTAGCATGTCAGCAGTGCTCGTAACTACCATAGACTTGAGTAATACGCCACATCGCCGGTTTCAAGGAACCTGTCAGCCACAGTGTGGGCTTTAGGGTATATGACCTAGGTTCTATCCCATCTCTCACTCACTCACAGGCTAGTACGCACAAGGCTTAGCGCGCACAGCGCTAGCCGGCAGAGATATAGATCTCAGTTCCCGTAGCACAATACACAACACGATTCACTACATGTTCTATCCTAGTGCTACTGACAGAACCTTAATCCTGCACCTTGAAAATCTTACACGAGGGCTAGCTCTATTAGCAGACATCGCTTATTGTTCCTCATCCTTGATCATCCGGTCCTTAAGTATCTTGGCTAAAGCTGAACTGTCATCTTTGCTCAGTGTGGTTCCGCACCGCGTCTCGAAGATGACGGCGTTAGTATCATCTTTCGCGTACGTTTGTGCTCTGGCCTAGATATAAGTGCTTAATGTCATCGTAGACCCGGGCACAGTGTCGCAATAACTCCCCCTACGTGATCCCGTCAACAGGCTTAGATCAAGCCCAGTCATGGATCGATTGCATATTGCTTGTGCAGTAGTTTTTGTAGGTGCGAGTAAGAAAACGGCCAGTTCGTATTGAAAGAAAGAAACGTCGGCAATACCTAGGCTGGTGGGGATGCCAGAGCATTGAAACTCGGGGTACTCGTAGTGTATTGTTGTTATGAATGATATGAAGACCGCGCATTTCTATATCGTGCATGCCGTAAGACATCTGCGTATCTCTACTAGGTGCGCACAACCTCTGGAGATTCAATAATGTTGCCAAACTCGACCCTCACTCCTTTGCATTGGCAAATATGCTACGACCGCCCTATTATACTTTCTCTCCATCATCACCCACACGCCGTCTATACCCTTCAAGTTCCTCCTATAGTGTCCGGGTGTTTTTCAGTCTGACTAATGATGTACCAAGCGTGGATGACACCAGGGATCCAACCGAGAATACAGAGTGCGATGTTGATCAACAGATCGGCTGCACAACCTCGTTTCATTGCGACGGGTAAAAACGGAATCCATATCGCGATAAAATAGAGGAGTATTGTACTCTATATGCCAGTTAGTATGTGCGGAGACGAAAGGAGGAACCGCACGAACCGTGCTCGACGTCATGGTCTGAATCGTGATGGGATCCGTATTGGCAGGCTAGCTGATCGGTGTAGTTTCCGGGAAGTTGCACTTGGATGGTGATTCGAGTTGAGGCTGTGCTTCACAGATGTGGCTGAGGAGAAGTGGATGTCGGTTCGTACATTTATTGTCCCACCCGTTGAAAGGCTGACGACGCAAAAGACGTAGTGCTCAGACTCAATCTCACGATGTTGTTTCTCATTGGATGCCTTCCCCGCGCTAGCCGGACACTGAGATTCTACGCCAAGATGCGCAGAGATGGCATCCAAAAGCGCCAGGGGTTTGACGCGAATTGCGTTAACCATGCGCCACACTGACGATGGAGAATGTGGCGCAGGTGTCGTTGGACAGGCCGTGCGTCTGGTGTTGAGGCTGCACCACGCGATAGGATGCCGAAAGCTGCCGCAATATCCGGCTATGCACGGCAAGAGATTCAAAAGCTATTGGTCTTTGAGTTGAAGCCATCTTTTGAAAGATATGTTAACAGCGGTTCCAAGAGATGATCGTCTCCGTTCAAACCAACACAAGCCACACCCAAGCGTAAACTCCCTGGTTCTGTCTCGCAGAGTCAGTTGCTGTTTTACAGCTTGATATACGAGACTCGCAATAAAAAGTAAACGCGGCTATACAGCTGGAATGTGCATTAAAGAGAGGATCCAAATGAGCGTGTAGAGTCCAGCCCAGTGATCTGGCTCAGACAGCATGAGCAGAAAGGTAGGCATCCGTGTCTTTTCGCCTGGGTATGCCATACGAAGCGCACCAAAAGCTGCGGCTGTGATACTACTTGCCCCGATATGGAGGGGTATGTCTTGTATAAGGTCAAGTTAAAAAAACACAACGCTGTAGTCAACTAGTAATAGGGTGTACGATTCTAAAAGCGTGCGCCTATATATAAAAGTTGCTATCTAAGTATTGCACAGCATCTAGCATAAATTAACGCAGTATAAACGTTGTTTATAGTAAGTTTGTCTAATCTAAATAAAGCGGTAGATATGTGAAGACAGTATACTGTTTAAAAGACCCGTGCACGCCCATAACAGGACAGTATTAGTAGAAGAAATGCTGCTAAGCTTCCCATGGATTTATTACAAGCAACAAGCGAAGACCCTCCCAGACGAAGGATGCGAGGTTGGAGGCCAACCGTCGCACAAGTAAGAAGGATATGATCAGCGCGGGGCGCATGGATCACGTGACTGACATCCCGCCAAGGCTGGCCCTCCGAGGGATGGCAGGATGCCTAGGGATGTCAACCGCCACAACCATCAAGAACATCCGGGGGATGGCAGTGATGGTTGAGATGGCAATAGACATGGCAACGAGGATATAAGGATGGAAAGGTTTCATATTTTCTCTCGTTGTGGTCAACTCTCATAGTTACATCTCTTACCCAGATTGCCAACTAGTTATTCTATCGTTTATAGATTTGAGTTGTCATTACCCGAATACCTACTATCCCACTTAGTCGCCAGACAACTCCACGATACTACGCCTACCATAATCCGCCTGCCTTAGTACGGACCAGGACGAGAGAAGTATCGCCGAACCCCGTGTAACAGGATTGCTCTGGACCAGGTTTACTCAAGCGATTCGAATAAAGCGACGCTTTCCGAGCGGAGCTAGCTCGGTGCTCTTCGGCCGGATCAACCGTTCACTTTCCAGTGCACGAATCTTTTTGCAGGGCGAAGCCGTGCTAAAGTAGTCAACAAGTGCCGAACCTTTAGCGACAAAGATGCGTTACAGGGATGCTGAGAGGAACTTACTCGCAGCGGGAGCTCGTAGAGTTTGAAGCCGCGTTTTGACAGCTGGATGGCGGAGGTTAGTGGGAAACATGATCGCCAGGTCAGTGAAATAGACTGGGGATGCTTTTGCTCGAGTATGGGCTTAGGGTGCGTCATAGAATAGAGATGGTCACATGGGCGAAAGTGGGGTAGGCGGAGGTAGGAAGGGTAGAGCGATGATGCACTTCCGAGACCGATGTCGCGGCATAGATTTCAAGATCGGCTGTACACAACAGCACGTGACGTCGGCCACAACAGCATGGGTTCTCTTTAACGATCACACATTGGGAATACAAGGAAAGCCGCTAAAAAGTTTCACTCTGCTCAGCTGAACGGATCCCGCCAGTTGTGTGGGTTTCCAGCTTGTATCTGAAACCGGCGGATGATCAACACGCGTCACATGGGTGAGACCCATGCAAGACATGCATCCGATTGGCACACTACTAAACGTCTCTTTTCAGAAGACGATATCGGCGCATGTCACTAGGATAGGAGCTTGTAACTACCCAATTTCTCACAAGAGACGTTGATAAAGAGTGCATGATTACGGTCACTACATAGATTCGTAGCATCTACAGATAGTGCCATCCGGCTGCAATTTTGGCTTGTGGCCAGTATTTGTTGCGCCAACAATGTACGGGCAGTGCAGCTTTCAGCGATTCTTGGTCCAACTGTTGCTTAATATTGTGTTGTGGGTCGTTAGGGAATGGTCCATAACGTACACATTCGATTCCCACACACATTGCAGACCACGTCCTTTTGTCATTATTTTGGTGTTTTCTTGGCTATCACTCGTGAAATCGTTCGCGTCCTTGATTGCCGCCAACCGGAGACACCTTAGCAGCACCAAGCCTCATTTCCAATCCCGTGATTCATCCAGGATCCGCTTGTAGAGTGACAAAAGCTTGCGTGGAAAAATGGTCAGGGCATATGGCTCATGCTAGAGTCGGGGTTGAGTTGGTGTAGTGAGATCAAGAGGTGGGAGTGGCAGTGCGCAGTCGTAAATAGCGATGTTGGAGGAGGAATTTAAAAAATCGCGGACGTCGTTGGCGCCAGAGCGTGGAGGGCTGTCTTGGGGTGACAAGGAAGCGGTAACTATAACGTGGTCAGACTCAAGATCGACTTGGAAGGTGGCGGAATGATGGCGGAATGTACATTCAGGCCCTGTGATGATATGACGACCTTCTCGGGGGAGTAGTGTGATTGGAAATGACATGATGGCTATAGATGGGTTGGAGAAAGGGTGGTGTTTGGCTTCGAAGTGATCTATTCTGGTCGACAGCCGCGCCTTGAGGACAAGGTAGGAAATGCTGGAACTATCCTAATGCGGTATAACAGGGTTGAGGAGAAGGGGGTAACTAGTCTAACGGGCTGAGCGGGATGGGGTGTGAAAAAGGAAATACGGTAGTAGGGCGGACGAAGGTAAGGGGGTGGGCTATGTAATAATAACATAAGACATTCGGCATCATCGTGTCGCATTATCATGAGAAGGGCAGAGAGGTGTACTGAGAAGAAAAGCAAATAAAAACAAAACAAAGCCTCTACTGAGGTTGGGCCTTTACCATCCATCTACGAAAGGCTTTGGCCTTACTCCCTGTGGCCTTGCTCGCTTGTGCATCCAGATGGCTTGCGGCAGTAAAGGCTTCGACAACGCTCATGGCGTTGGCTTCTTCTTCCTCGTTGAAGGTGATCAGGTCTAGGAACTGGCGCAGGACGATGGAGCCGAGCTTGGCGTGTGCTTGTTCGACGTAGTCGGTGTTGACGGTTTCGGCCGATGTGCGCGCAATGACGCTCCAGCCATCGGGCTTCAGTGATGCTTGTCGGGCGAGTAGTCGCTCGCTGGACGCCAGAAGGATAAAGGCCCTCACGATTGCCTCCTTGTTTGTTGTGTGCTCTGGCGAGACTTCGAGGACTTCGAGGAAGTCGTCTAGCGACGCAGTACCGATAAAGGTGTGGCGGTGTTTGTATTCAAGATCTCGCTCTTGTTGGATGGCGGTTGTCGGACCTGACTTTTTGGGGAGGCGTTTGGGTGTCGAGGGGTGGAGGGAGCGGGTGGCAGTCGGGCTCGAGTGACGGGGGTTTTCGCTTTGGGCATTGGCGGCCTTGATGGGCAGGCCGAGCGAGATCCTGCGCTGATGGGTGTTTGCGGGGCGCTGCGGCTTGGATGTATTTGCTTGCAGCTGCAGGAGGCCCTCGTTGGTTTTGGCGCGGAGGGGCAGCGAGCGCGAGGCTTTTTGGGCACTGGCAAGGCGAGATTCAATGGTTGGCGTCGAGGGGGTGCGCAGGTGGGAGGGGCGGCGCTTGTGCACGTGGACGGCCTCTTCGCTGTCGTCCTTGAGCGAAGGCGATTTTTGTAGGTCGTCGTAGGAGAAGTAGTCGGGCGACGGGCCGTCTTCCTTTATTCGATCCAGCGAGTAAAGGACAGGCTCCTCGAAGAGGGTGGCATCGGTGGCGAGGCCCAGGGCATCGGCGGGATCAATGGCTCGTGTGCGCGGGCTGGCGCGCGGGCTGGCAAACTTGAGGCCGTTGACATCCGAGGGCATGACCCAGTGCTGCACGCCCTGCTGCGCCCTCATTTCGTGCTTGAGCTTGCCCTCGAGGGCGCTCTCCGTGTCGCTGGCAATGGAAAATCGGCGGTTGGGGGATCGTGATGGGGAGCCTGGTGGTTGCTGGGTATCGTACCCCGCATTTCGGAGGGCGTTGAGGATGGAGCTGTCCCCGCGGTCGAGGTAGAGTAGGCCGGTCCTCCACATGGTCGCGAATTGGAGGAGTCGTCGTCGTTGTCGTCGATGAGGGTTCCTGCTGTGTGCGATGGCCGTACCCAACAGTCACCCTCTATAGTCTTGTCAGACGCGGACAGGTAGGCGCGATGTGCCGCAGCTCGAGCTTTAGTACTTGTTGACAATATGCGGGTGATCAAGGTGGCCGGCGCTAGTACCCGCTTCACCGCCATTTTCGATCATAGTCGTCGTCGGTTGAAAAGTCTGTCACTGTCGTGCCTCTTGCCTCGACTAAGGCTAAAGCGTGCGTCTGCGATGCACCATGTACTTTTTTTTCTCTGTTGTCTCTTGTTTGCGTCTGCTGAGCGCCAATCAGTCTCATGCTAGAGTGGTACACCCTGTACCTGCATGCGGATCAACAGGTTAGAGTGTGTAGCGCACAGCAACCCTCGCATCCCGAGTCGTCCCGGCGGCGGACGAAATCGACTACCGTCGACTACCATCGAGTCTGGCGCGGCTGGCAGCAATGACGTGGAAGTCGAGATCCACCTGTTGAGCCAGCGAGGGATCCACCGGCGCAGGGCTGAATCTCGTGAGGACTGATTTTGACCACGTTCGACCGCGCTCGACCGCGCTCGACCACGTCTCGAGACCACGTTGGCTGCCGTGACCACTGCCCCAACCCTGCACAGGCCAAAGTCACTGCAAATCAGCGGGGTTGTCATGTCCACGGGTTTGCAGTCTGCTGTCACGCTTCTCTTGTCGAATCGCATGACGACGCGTGCCATGCGTGGACCTCGCCGGCACGCCTCTCTTCGGCGATAGCTTCACCGCTCGGCCATGCTGCGGGCTAGGAGCGGAGCGAACCATGTTTCTGCACGCGTGACGTGTTGTTTGGGTGCGTCGAGTGGGCAACAGCCTTCCACCTTTGATCTTCCTCTCCCACCCACCTGTGCACTTAAGAACTGCACTGTCGTCGCCGCCAGCCAGGAACGCCATCAGACAAATTGGCTCGTTACTGCACGCCGTTTCCCCTGGAGAAGGGGACTGGGGGATGCAAAAAACAGGCTCGGCGGCGGTTGCGCACCGCCGTCGCCATGCAGTGTCAACGGCCCGCACCCGCTAGCCCTTCATGGATCTTGGCGTAAACAAACCTAGGGCAGCCGAGCAGCCACCTCTGTAGCAAATTATTGTCCGTCTGCTGGCTCAGTAGAGACACGTTGCAACCCTCTTTCTATACACGCAATTGCTCTCCAACAGCCAGGAAGAGAGTATACTTGTGTGTGTGTGTGGCGAAGAGGGCGAAGGCAAAAAAGTAAATCAATAAATATCATTACCCCACACATACACCGCCTGAAGCTTCTCCTTTCGCACCGAGTCAGCTCCGCTGATGGGTTTTCGCACTGCCTTGTTACTTCCGACCGCCCAACCCATCCTCCTCCGTTGTCATTAATCCCCCTCGTAACCTACAAGATCCTCGACAAACCATTGCCCCAAGCTCCGTACCCGCCGGCCCTCCAGGGCATACACAGTCATGGACGACGGACCTCCACCTCCCCCACCTCCCCACGGCGCCAATCCCAAGACAACGGGTGGCAGCCATGCTCCCCCAGAGAGCCCACCGACCGGCGGCCTCCCACCAGGCAACTATGACATATTCATCATCCCACCCCATTCCTCCGGAGGCGGCTTCATATACCTGCCTAGCCTGGGCGTGCAGCAGAACAGCTTCATAGCGGGCGTGCTCAGCACCATAGCTAGCATCGTGCTCTGGAAAGCCGCTGAGCCCCACGTCAAACAATATTTCCTGATTGTCAGGCACGGGGTTTCGACGGGCGGCAATGGTGTCATTTTACTGGCTGTGCTGATGCTGATTGCCGGATGGGCTTTTGGTCAAACACAAGCTGGTGGCCGCTTCAATAGTGGTGGCGGTGGTGGATATGGCAACGGGCCACGTGGCGGACCAGGTGCAGGTGCAGGTGCAGGTACCTCGGGAGGAAGCTCCAGCTACCAACGAGCACCTCCACCACCGCCTCCAAATGGCGGCTTTCCTGGTAGCCCCCCACCTCACGGCGGATGGGGCGGATACCGTCAATACGGCGCCTCATCCCCACCGCCTCCACAAGACGACGAGCCTTCTTTTGACGAAGAGGCCGAGCGAGCTGAGGAAGAACGGAGGCGCGCCGAGGAAAAGGAGAAGAAGAGGAAGCGTGAAGAGGAGCGAAAGCGAGCTGAAGAAGCCAAGAGGAAAGAGGAAGAGGATGCTGAACGTAAACGGGCCGAAGAAGCCGAACGTAAACGAGTGGAAGAAGCTGAACGCAAGCTCGCTGAAGAAGCAGAGCGCAAGCGTGTGGAAGAAGCTGAACGCAAGCGTGTGGAAGAAGCTGAACGCAAGCGAGCCGAAGAGGCAGAGCGCAGGAGGGTCGAAGAGGCAGAACGGAAGCGAGCCGAGGAGGCAGAACGAAAACGAGTCGAAGAAGCTGAACGGAAACGAGCCGAAGAGGCAGAAAAGAAGAGGAGACGAGAGGAAGAAATCATGAGAGCCGAGGAGGCAAAGAAGCAGGAAGAGGAGCGTAAGCGCGCGGAAGAGGCTAGACGACAGGCAGAAGAAGAGAAGAGGCTAGCCGAAGAAGCCAGACAAAAACGTGAAGCTGAAAGAAAGAGGCTGGCCGAAGAAGAGAGGAAGCAGCGCGAGGCAGAGGCACAGAGACTAGCGCAAGAGGAGAAGGAGAGACAAGAGGAAGCTGAACGACAACGGGTGGCAGAAGAACAACGCAAAGCAGAGGAAGAGCGCCGGCAAGCGGAAGAAGCCCGGCTGGCTGCCGAAGAGGCCAAGAGAAAGAAGGACGAAGAGGATCGTCGGCGAGCATGGGAAGAACTCAAACGCGCTGAAGAGGCTCGACAGAAGAGAGAAGCAGAGCAGAAAGCCAAAGAAGAAGCAGCTAAGCTCGCGCGTGCGAAAGCCGAGAAAGAGAAGTGGGAGCAGATGCGCAAACGGGAGCGAGAGCAGCGCGAACGCGAGGCGCGAGAGCGCCTGGCCAAAGAAAAGGCTCGCAAACAACAGGAGGCTCTGGAGAAGGAGAAGGCAGAGCGAGAAGCACGTGAAGCTGAGGCGCGAGCCCAGATTGAGAAGGAGATTCGCGAGAAACTCGAAGCTGAGCAAAGGGTCAAGGCTGCAGAAGAAGCTGCAAAGAAGGCCGCCGACGAAAAGGCCGCCGCTGAAGCTGCCGCCGCCAAAGCAAAGGCTGAAGCTGAGCTTGCTGCTGCCAAGGCAAAGGCCGACGCAGAGCGGGCTGAGCGACTCAAGGCCGCGCGTGAGCGAGCTCAGAGAGACCGTGAAGCTCGTCTCAAGGCCGAGGCAGAGAAGATCAAAGCGGAACAGGCTGCGGCGGCGGCGGCGGCGGCTGCTGCTCCAGAGATCACAACAGGCCGAAGGTCAACTACTTATGGTGGCATCGGTGGCGGCGAAAGACTCGATCCCTACGCAGGTGCGAAGAGTCCGCCTCCGGCTTCCGTCACCTCTACGCAATCTTCGCCTATTAAAGCTACTGTTACATCTAAGAAGCCTTACGAGAGGCCATCTGCGAAGTCGTATCTGGGTAGCGAAGACGCACAGTCTTTTGCCCCTCCGCGGACTGCCACAGCCCCACCACGATCCACCACCGCTCGCTCACATGTCTCTTCTCAATACTCCGAGTCCTCTTACGCACCCTCTCAATCGACCGCTCGCACAACACCCCCAGCTTCCCGGAGCGGACCATACTCGACGACGGATCCAAACAAGATTGTTATCAAAGCTGTCTATCTCTTCAACGACCTGTTTCCAAAGCCCGTTGCTCAGCTCGTCTCCAACGTGGGCAAGGTAACGGATGGTCTAATTCTGAAAATCCAGTCTGAGGGTCTGTTCATCGACGATGATGTACGCGGCATCCCGCAACGTGAGTGGGATGTCAAAGCCTGGACGCTGAAGATGGTCGAGGTAAGTCGCAAACTCTGCTCGAGATACAGTTTGCCAAGGTACTAATATACCATGATAGACGGGTAAGCAGCCCACAAAGAACCTGCATATCCTCCGCGCCTCGGTGCGCGATGCCGACGGAAAGAAGTATGTCTTTCTCATTGACGAGACTGAAAGCTGGAAGCTGGCTCTCGGCCTCCAGCGTCTTCGCAAGGGCAGTCAAGTACGCAGTCTGCAGAGTGCTCAACTGGCGCCGAATGAGATGGCTCGTATCCTCAACGCCGTGCCACCAATCGCCCTGTAGGCGACGTCTTGCAAGACTTGTTGATGAGTACAACTACGAAAGTCTACAAGTTGTATGAAGGGTCAGGTATACGGGATCCTTGTTGAAAGATGAAGAGATTGTGTTGTTGTGTGACTACGGAAGACACAATCAGCGTTGCAATGTTAATAAAACAAGTCCACTGGGTTGTTGGAGAAGTACTTTTGCGAGATGATATCCTCGTTCGGGGCGTAGCCTTATCCCTCTTTCACATGAGCATTAGCGGCGGAGTTTACTATTTTTTGCTACTTTTACTTTTGCATGGCCGCCATTCTTTTCGTCTCGCTGATTTCGCGCATTTCTTGTAAATGAGCTTTTGGGTGGCGTTTGTGGGCCGAGGTGGCTGCATGACTACGTATATATGAGTAGAAGATGTCTTACGGGAGGTGGACTTTGGGGGCTGATGTGGAGACTGCATCACAACGTATATATCACGTGTCTAGGTCGGACTTTTCCTGGACTGTGCCCAAGCATGATGTGTAAAGAAAGTTGGGCTAGGTGATCGTTTGGCCTTTTCGTCCTTCACGAGGTTGTAGCGACCATGCTTCATGTGCTGTTAATGTGTCTAACGAGCTACCCGTGATGATAGTTTACAACAAAACGACATTTACTTCAGCCATTCGCTCGGAGTGTCATCTTGGTACCGACAGAGTGACCACATATTTCGTACACGGCTTGGCAGCATCGAGCTTGCTCTTGGGCGTTTCCATTTTGGGCAAGGTGTAAGGGATATCTTGAATGTCTACGTGGACGTTGCAATGACTACGTCTACAATGTAAGGTGATGGGAGCTCTTTCTGGCGTGGAAGGCTCGGCAAGTAGCTCATTCAGTGACTGGCTTCGCACCTGGAATCTGTCAGCATTAGGAATGACCTGTGAATTGGTTGTCGTACCCAGCATCCATCCAATGCCGGAAGCCAGAGCTCCTGTCGCGGCATTGGTTACCATGTCCCTCCTCCGAACACGCTCTTGGCCGTCGATGCTGCCTAGCTCACTTCCATCCATACTCACGCGACTCGAATCAGGTTTGGTGTTCAATGCAGCTTCTGCGCTTCCACGTAGAGGGAATGCTGTCTTGGAGAACGCTGCTGCGGCACCACGCGCCACGTCGAACAAACCCATTGGCGCCTCTTCGACTGCGCCCCTGCCGACTTCGCGACGAGGCTGAACAGTGGTTGTCTCAAGATCAAAGGTACCGGGGAGCTTTCTGTCTGCTGCGTCGTTGAACCGTTCTTCTGCTTCGGTTTCTTGGGCGAGAAGATGCATCGTTTCAGCTTCGCATTGTTGCCAGACCCCGAGAACCTCTTCTAGATGATTTGGTGGTGCCAACATGAGCGCTTGTGAAAGGAGGTCCATGCGTTGTTCGAGCCTTCTCAAATCTGGGCTTGCCGTATTGCTAGCTTGTGACCAGGTAGTGGATGACGATAGTGAATTGTAACGCCCAGCATGCAGAGCAGCCCGCCAGGCGACGTCCTCTGCTTCGTCTTCGTGGTCTTCGACGTCACCTGAGCCGAATGGAAACTGCTGAGATGATGTTGGGGATACTGCGGGTGGCGTAGATGGCGTCAACCGGTTCACAACGTAGGAGTATGCGGTCTCGAAATCGTCCTCTTCCAGTGCCGCCTCGATTGCCATTCCAATTACTCGTCTTTCGGCAGCCATTTTGTTCCGTTCAGTAGCTGAAGGATCAAGCTGTGCATCCCGATCCTCTTCATCCATGATAGTCGAAGGCATTGCTACGACCAAGTTCTGTGCAATAGAGACCAGATCATCAAGCTTCGTGTAACTTCCTTTGTTTTGCGACAACAACTTTCGTACTAAAGACAAAGGATTTGAGCTGACCCTGATGTTGACGGGCTGGAAGGGCACGCCATGGTGGAGTATCAGCGAGTAAAAAGACATGGCGTGAGTTGCTGAAATCAGGGCCTGGAAACGGCGAAAGCGCGAAGAGGTGGAGAAATGGGGGGCAAAGGCAACTAATATATCAGCGGCGCGTTTCATGCCACCCCGGTTGCGGTTTCCGTTGCTGGCGTTATCGTAAAAATGCATAGCTGAAGCGAGTGCGACTTGCTCTACATCAGAAGATAGGAGCGGTTGGTGGCCAAAGGATGGTTTGATGTAGGTCTCTATGGCGAGTGGAAAGTGATTGCTCTCGAGAAGAGCTTTCAGTATTTCTGTTTCCATGGTCTTGCTATCTAGCATGCCGAAGATACCCTGGGCCTTGCGGTCCTCATCGTGGCTATCAGTACCCCAGTTCCACAGCCACATCAGCTTGGACCGAATGCTAACCCATTGTGCGCTGTCTTTCTTGGAGTCGGCGTTGAGTGTGTGAAGTATCTTCTGCAGTAAAGACAGTTGCTCGGAGTAGTCGTCGCGTAGGGACATATGCGCAACCGCTCGGATGGACACGGGATGTTGTAGGGTAGAAAGAAGGCACGAGGAGAAGATGAGGAGTTCGAGGACGCGGGTTGGGCCGGGTGCTGGTTGGGTGAGGGCGTTTTCGGGATGCAGGAGGCTTTCTTCTCTGAGAAGGGCGGTGGTTGAGTCGTGTAGTAGAGGGTCTTCGAGGTCGTAGGAAGGTAGTCGCTCTACGGGTATACTGAGGTCTGGAGGTGGATCGTAGTTGAGGAGCGTACATATGCGGCCTAGGAGCGCATGTGCAGTTTGCAATGAGCCCACGTCGCTCTGGTCGACCAGGTAAAGACATGCAAGGGCTGTACGCGCATACTTGATCTCGAGCTCGCGTTGCTTATGGTCGTCGACGTAGTCTCGTCCCTCTTCGTAGCCACCAAGGTCCATGTCCTCCGGCCCGTCCCAGTCGGAGATGGCTGCTGCAACTAGGGCCAGCCGCTCTTTCGACGTATGCAGGAGCCATTGGAACAGACATTCCCACTCATCGGTTTCGCTATTGGTTTTCCGCAGCTTGCGGTCATTTGCTCCGCATAGCCACGGGGCGACGATGCCCTTCAAATCCCTGGCGACATTGTGTATGTTGTCTCTGCTTGCGTTGCAGGCACTGGAGAGCTGCGTGTCGATGGCGCGCGATCCCGTCAGCGCGGCAAATTGGTCAAGCGTGGGGGCGACGGACTGTGGATAGTACTCGTAGCTGAGGCGCAGGAGGGGCAGGACGGTGGATATAAACCACGTGCGTAGGTACTCGGAGTGGCCCAGGAACGGCACGACGAGCTGGGGGACGAGGTCCAGCAGGCCCGTCTGCGCGTCAATGCGGTGGGCGCGATGGATGAGGAAATGGGTGAAGATGTCGATGTCGGTGTCGCCTGCATAGAGAGGGTGTACTACTGATGGCAGCTCCAGAGCCAATCTCTTCTTTTTCGCGCGCGCGTTGGAGAGCTGCTCGACAGATGCCACGTCTAGGGACTCGGCAGGGCTCTCACCGGGATGCCGCGAGCCGGTGGCCAGATCGTGGAGGTAGGCGTGGTATCCTGCTGGGTCATACTCTTCAGGCAGGTAGTGGAGCAGTATGCTTAGGCTGAGCTCGAGGGGTAGGTCGCCGTCCCTCAGGGCTGTCAAGGCCCGCAAGGCCGTAATGTTGGACTGGGTGGCATACTGTACGGCTAGCAGCACGCAGTGCGGGCCCGAGAGTTTCGAAAGCTTCTGCAGAGCCGCCATGTCGAGGTCGAAAATGCGGCTATTTGTCGACGAGCGCACATGGTGATGCGATGCGACAGACAGACACCTGGCTACGTCAACCGCCAAGCCCCACCACGCGCATCTCGGGGGTCCGCTCCCAAGTCACGTCGTCCTCGTCCCACTCCCAACTACACTGCGTCAGTGGGTGCTTACTACCAACGGGACAAGCCCCTTGGCCAGTGCCCTGACTGTCTGACATGGTCTCTAACGCCCCAGGCCGGCATTTCCTTCTCTCGCTTCCACGCCCCAACGTATTCTACACATGCCCTCTCTTTTTCATGTTTCAATCAAGCTTGCGCTGCGCGTCTCTGCAATTGATCAACCACCGTGAAACTTTTATCAGAGGAAAAGGAATATCTTGACCCAGCCATCTACCAGCCTCTATCGTCTTCCAGCCGCCCCTTCGCCAAGCCCTACATCAAACATGCAGCGTTTCCGTCCCCGAAACAAAAGTGTAGCAGCACACTTCTCGACCTGGCTCTTGCAGCCGCAGATCAAGCTTTTAGATGCCTGGGCCTCAATGTGATATTCTCAGGACTTGCTGCCTGATTTGCTTCTTTCTTCATCTTTACATTGCTCACTCTTCTTCTCTTTGTGTGTTTCTCAATATCCTAGTGTGCTCAATTGCGATTCGATTCGATACATCACAATCTCCATTCCTGGGCCTCACAATCGCTGGTCCAAAGCCGCGTTATGTACATCGATACTGCAACGGCGAACAGTCGGTCATGGCGACCGCAAATCATAATATCGCCAACGCCATACAACGAGCGTTCAACGCCCCTTCTAGAGCCTGCTGTCGACCAAGAATCTGAAGCGCCACCAAGTTATCTCGAAGCTACGACCCCGGGTCTCTACACAAGTCGGCTGAGCGGAGAAGAAGGTGCAAGGCTCTTGTCATTTGATGGTCGACAGGCCAGGAACGCAACGTTCAAAGAGGACCAGTATGGCGGAAGAAGCCTGAGGCAGCGTTGTATGAAGAAAGCATGGTTGAAACTACTCGCCACAGTACTTTCCGTCATGTTAGTGGCTGCGATGCTGGCCCTGATGGCGGCAGCTGTGTCGGTTCGCCGGGAGAAACAAGTGTGTCATTCCCTACAGAAGCAGGTTAAAGTCAACCAGTACTAACGTCTATCAAGGCTGCAGTGAAAGCGCCTCAAACCTCCGCTCAATCGGCCCAATCTAACCCTACACATCCGGAAGGCTTCATCGATGACGACTCGGACCGGCCGGAGCTCATTGCCATCGCCTGGCCATCTCCATCGGCAACAGCGCAATCAGAGGCATCAGGAGACCAACGTCAAGTCTTCCCAATTCGGTGGCCATCAAAGTGTGGCAAGGAATACAGTGTTAGAACCGAATTATACGATTTCGGCAAACCAAACGAGCTCAACATCCAGGAGGCGATACACCAGCTGGATGGCCCATACAAACGCGTGGCGGGCTGGATACATGTTGCGCAAGCACCCACTGAGCAGGCACCTGGTACTGTCCAGGTCAAGATGTCGTACGCAGTGTCGCCAACGGTCGATGTCAGCAGCATCAAGTACGCACAGACTCCATCAGGCCTAACTATTGGCGACCCGTCGTTTCCAGATGGCTTCGATGGCGTTCGGTCTGGCACCGCCTGCCTCGGCATGTCGATAGTGATATACGTAGCACCAGGAGCCTCGATAAAGACATTGAAGATCCAGTCCAATCACATGGGTATGCAGATACACGGAGGCGCCAACTTTACCGTCACCGACTCGACCTCCATTTCACTCACTACTGGCACCCTGGATGCTGTAGCTTTTCCCTCGCGGCAAACTCACCTGCAGACCATCTCTGGATCCATCAGCGGAGGATTCGCCCTCTTCGATCTTCTTTCCGTCAAAACAAAGAGCGGCTCTGTAAACATTGACATTGAACCCCAAGAAGCCGCCAAAGGGTCATCTAACCCCGCAGTTTTCATGGTCGACTCCTTATCCGGTAGCATACGAACGGACTTCAAACGAAAGCACATTCCCGAACGAGACTACCAGACATACATCAATACAACAGTCGGCTCAGTCGACGGCACATTCATCCACGGTTCGCGAACAGAGATGAACTCGGTCGCCGGCCTCGTAACAGCGGACCTTCTTCCTTTCAAGTCTGGCGATTACCAGTCGGAGATCTACACGCAAACACGCTCTGGGCAGACGTCTTTGACACTTCGCCCGCCATACAAGGCGAAGAATGTACCCATGACCGGACTTGTCAGTACACATAAGAGCACATCCGGGGGGCTGGACGTGACGTATCCGGAAGAGTGGACGGGCTTCGTTGACGGGACATCAATGAGTGGAGCACTACACCTGCAAGGCAAAGGTTTGGAGCTATTGAAAGAGAATGATGAACCGGGGAAGAACCATATCGAAGCAAAGAAGGGGAATGGAGCTAGTAGTCTGAGTTTTGACACGGTTAGCGGGGGCTGTGAGATCAAGATCGGGAAGTTGTAAGAGACAATACCTGCAACTTTTGCATCATAAAGATGGGATGCGTGTCGGGCTAAATGCAAGCGGAGTCTAAAATACAGTTTGAGTTCATCGGGTTTGATACTCCGCTGTTGCTGTCAGAGTTAGGCGTTGCTAAATGATCGCTCGAGAATGTTCGTCATATAGGAAATGTATAATACACAATCACATACTGTACCAGGCCATTGCAAAGATGATGCTCACGCAATACCGTACACTTCTGTCAATGCAACAACCAATCTGCGGATTCTTGTTGTTTCGACCATCACCTTGACCATTGCCGCACGTTACTTGACCGTCAGGTCGGGTTGGCATCAAAGTTTAGTGCCTGTAGTGTGGCTGTCCGCGCGTCCCGCTCCGCCAGCGATGGCCTGTCAAAACCACTGTCTTGGGAACATGGATGACCCCAGCTCCGACGTTGCGTCGATCCTGCAGAGACCCCTCCAGTTACTGACATAGGGCTGAGATGAGCAGCTGGGTTTGGCCAGATTGAAATATCTCGTTTGGTGCGGCACACGAATGAAGCCCATATCAGGCTGCCCAAATTGGTCCAACATACGTGATGAAACTGGATATGGTGCGCTGCTCTTGGCATCTCTGATAGCATTAATGTGATACTTATCAATGTCGCGTCGAAATAGAAAGAGGCTGGTGGGCCATGTGACATTGTATGTGGTGCTGGTCTTGAAGCAAAAGAGAAGCAATGACAGTAGTAGTGACGCGTGTGAGCCTTGGAATAGTAGTAAAGAAGGAGTTGCTACGTCAATGCTAATACCCTGACTTCGAAACGTGAATTACGATGCTCGTGTCGTCTCCAAAATGGCATGTTTAATACCCGCAGAGGTCCCGAGATGACGAAGCATAGAGCCGGCCCATATAGAGGGTAAACGGGTTCCATCTGGAGAAATGGTGATACCCAGCATCGCCAAGTCCAGAATAGTATGCTCGACGCTGAAATTACTTCGAATTCGAGTCGGTGTTACTCTAAATTGTAAGCCTGATCCGAAAATGACAAAGGACTCATGCTCTTCTAACACTTTTCGCGATGATTAGTCAAACCCAGGGTGCACTGCGGTGATGTGCCCCAGTGCGACACTTGGTTGAGGCTCGTGTCGACTAAATATGGGATGATATTGTTCACAGGGGATGCCATTCGCGCCGAGGATCAACAAAGAATGGCTGAAGTTACAGAAGGACGTATCCGAGGGAAAGTGGTTCGTAGCTACTTCAAGGGTGATTGGACGGAGCTTGCCGATGGTGGAAATGTTATAGTTCCTCCTGGCGGTGACGCTGACGAGCTTGCATGTTGCACCTTGCAGCGCATCCTCCGACTTGGCTCGTCCCACACGACATCCAAAGCGTGCCTGCAGTAGTTCATGCTCGGCACCATCAGCAAATTAAAGGCGCCTCGGACGTTCGAAACCCTATCACCGTGGCAATCCCAAGTCTGGTGAAGGATTGCGGCAGGCCAGATAGTGAGCTGATGGGCCCATGCAGAGGTGTCGCGACTCATTCGGCAACGCTGTGGTAGCGAGGTAAAGGCGCGACCTGTAGGTGGCCAAGTCAGGAAAGATATAATAGTGGGCATGCAGCGACAGCCTGTCACTTCACACTAGCATGTCCAATTTGGCGATCGACCGCTGTCACTTGTCAAAATAAAATGACTCGGCGGCATGTGGAAAAGCTTGTCATGGTTCGCACGGTAATGGGGCCATTACGAAGAACTAGTAGAGGACAGCGAATCCTACACTACACGATGATGCCTCTGTCGACCGAGCAAAATACAGGTGACGATGCCACCATTCGGTGATAACGCGGGCAGTCCTGGAGTAGTGGACAGAGCAGAGGAGCGTCGAGCGTAGATGGGTATTCGGCCATGGCTCCGCTGCGCGACACTTGCCGAGCGTTCCTTTCGGCGAATCAATTCGGGAAAAGGCGCGAATTGTGGTGATGGTGCAGTACATGTTGCGGGCAGGGTGGGTCGCAGATACCCCTGGACGTGTGTCAGGAGTGTTTCGCCCGTGTCGCGACGCGGTAAAGAGACGTGGGGCTGGTGGAAGCGATTGCTGACTCATCCCTTCCCTCTCCCACCTACGCGCCACAGGCGACGGCACGAACCTCATCTCCAATCAGCGCCGCTCTCGGGACCATCCTCTGCCCAATTCAGCACAGTGTCTTCCTGATGCGATGAAACGGGTTGCTAAACTGTAGTAATCGTGTTGATACACGGCGAGGTTGCGTATTGCCCGGCCATGCCTCTCGTCACTCCATCCTTCCTGAGAGGCCCTACACCATCCCAATCAGGCGCTGAAACTTGACTTCAAGTCGCGACGAGCGATGGATTGCCCGTCCAACTGAGCTAATCGACCAACTTTCCCCTGTCAGAGCTGGTCGTAATGGCTGTTAGCAGCGCTTCATCCATGTCGACACCTCTGCGTTAGCAACATGGGGCGCTTGCTATCCACCCCCGAGGAGCCTCTCCGAGTGAGCCGACAGGGCCATGGAGACAACGACTGGTGCGACCGTTCCGAGTGCGTCTAATCGCCTTTTGGAACCCCAGCAGCCTTGCGCGCGGCCCACCACCCACTACACTATCCCCGCCAGACTCTCTTTTGGGTGAACGCTTCTGCTGTGTTCGTTCCAGATCACCTGCAGCCAAGGCGCGTCGCGACACTTCTCTCAAACCTGAGCCCAAGCGGTTCCGTTGCGTCGATTGCAGACACAGTTGCCCTTCGTTATTCCTCTCGGATGTCGCAAACCCGTGTGTGCATCATATAGCCTAACAGCCCCTCCAACCGTTTTCTCTTCTATTTGGCCCGTCACTCTTTAGGATCCTGCCCAACTATCTTTGTATACTCTTCTTTCCTTTGGAGCGGGCTCCATCCGCGCTGGCTGCGTTGGGAACGTTTGTTCTCGTACACTCTTTTGAAGAAAGCTCACAGTCTCATTCGGTGCCACACCTCCACAGCCACAGTCGCACAGCGCTGTCGCTTTGACACACTCCTTTGACTGCATATCTCTACTTTCGCTACCAAAGTGAGTGTCTCGCGTCTGCACTCTGCCTTGTGTTCCTCCACAGACAACCCATGACAACACATGGCAAGCCCCTCACCCATACTGAGTTGCTGGCGAAACCATACATCGTCTGGCCAGTTGCTTACCAGCTTGGAATATAGACCGTTCACGACATACCATAGAGGTCGTGGTATAAAACAGACGGAGCTCAAGATGGATTACAATGCGGTCCAACAGTAAGCTCTCTCCAATAGTTAGAGGCTGTCAATAGATGTCCACGCAGACTGACCGGCTATGTAGATACCGGCCATCGCCTAATAGACAATACGCCTTGGCACACTCATCTCCTATGCCAGGAACGCAGATGATGTACCCATACGGCGGTTACCCTCCACAAGGACAACAACAGCCACAGAACCTACTGCAGATGTCTAGAACATCACCGCCACAACCCTCATGGGCGGTGCCACAGACACATCCTTCGTACTATGCTGCGCCTCGGGGTCCCCCTGTAGGCAACAGAGAAGACTCGTCACACCTACTCGCGCGAACGAATATGAATGCAGCCCAAATATCTGTCACAAGCAGCGACATCTATAGTAACAGCATGGCTGCTCCTCCGTCGCTTGCAACCACTGACTTCTTCCCGGGCGTCGTCGACACAAGTAAGCTCCGCAACCAAGCTATTCCTGCCGTGGTGCTGATAAACAAAGGTCCATGGGGTCAGAAGGTGTGCGAAGAACTGGAGTCCTTTCCGTCTCTTGATCCGGATGCGACAGAGTTCAACCAAAGCATGATGGGTCACGACGAGAACACGCCCATCATTGACTTGCGCCAATACAATGGCATGGCCCAGCAGGAACATGAGAACATGGCAAGCTTCAATCCGAGCTCTACTAGGCGATTGTCCGAATCTTCGTTCTCAATGTCAAGTACTGGTGGCGTGCTTCCAGAGTCCGCGGCTTACGAGGAGATGGGTACCTCGGAACCAGTTTCATATGCGTCTGAGTATGATACGTGGAACCACACGGAGCAAAGCGCAAGTCATCTTCTATCGCCGCTTGCGTCACCACGTCGCCCCCAATATGATGGCGTTGTACGGGGCGGGAGCCGCTCCCGTGCTTCACCAGCGCCGCACAATAACGTCCGATCCTCACCGTACACGTTAGACAGTACTCGATTTAAACGATGGTCTACTGGACATGCTCCGACATCCACGCCAACAAATCCGCGCACCTTATCACAAGTTCCGGATCGTTTTGCGCCTTACGGTCCTAGGCTCAACCCGCATCACTCCATGCCAGCATATCCACCCGGTGCGTATAACAATGTGGGAATGGCCGCGCAGAACATCTTGTATTCGCAATCTAACCCCCCGCCTTCCAACAATTCGCCATTCTTTTCGCCCCAAGATCAGCCATCTTATCATCTTGAAGTCCCTCGACCACTCCCTTCACAAGGCCTCTTCCGTCTACTCCAAAGCAATGCAGACCGTCACGGAGGCTG
The DNA here is from genome assembly GCA_029100535.1 of Stemphylium beticola. Taxonomy (NCBI): domain Eukaryota; kingdom Fungi; phylum Ascomycota; class Dothideomycetes; order Pleosporales; family Pleosporaceae; genus Stemphylium; species Stemphylium beticola. Next base: position 82,528 of record JARBXR010000089.1, on the reverse strand, counting down.
TTCATCCCACTTCGCCGACCTTTCAGATCCGCCAGACCTATACTCATCACTACACGAGGAATCCCTCAACCCCCCAGAGTCCGACATGAACCCCTCAGACCCCGATCTTGTCCCACACGAACAAGACCTCCGATTTGTAGGCGACTTGTACACTCCAAGATGGGTACGTGGGCATGGAAACAAGCGTGAAGGGTGGTGTGGACTCTGCAAACCTGGGCGATGGCTCGTTTTGAAGAACAGTGCGTTTTGGTATGACAAGTCTTTCACGCATGGTGTCAGCGCGGCCACTGGTGCAGCATTCCAGGGTCCACAGGATACTCGCAGGACGGAGGGTAACCTTGATGTATGGGAAGGTCTTTGTGGAAGTTGCGGCGAATGGATAGCGTTGGTGAGCAACAAGAAGAAAGGCACAACGTGGTTCCGGCATGCGTACAAGGTGAGTCGGCGCCCTCCTCGCCTGAGGCCGGGCAACTGCTTCGGGAACGTGTTCGCGATACTAAAAACTTAATTTTACTAACAACAAGCGCAGTGTCATACGCACCCGAAAGTCAAAGACGGCCCTAAGCGTCGCCGTGAAACACAAGCCGGACGCGTTCGCGCGGCATCATCCGCTTCGGCTACATCGTCTTCGTATCCAATCAAGCACGACATGTCACAAAGCGACGCAACTTCTCATCGGCATTCTACACCGACACCGATACCGGGTAGCTCTTCGCTGCAGTCATACGGCATACCGAGCGGTCCATCTGCTATGCCCTTGCCGACTTCAACGCCGACATCCACGCCCCAAGCCACCAGTTCATGTTATCCAAACATCACCGCGTATCCAACGCCAAACTCAGCGACGCCTACGATGCACTCGGTTCAGACACCCACAGCAACATCGTACAATGAAGCTCCGATGGAGCGACAGGCCGAGCGAACGACCCGGCAGGAGACTGTCGTTGGCATGTTCACAGCCCCTCTACAAAGCCTGTCGAGCTTTTCTGCTCACCAGTACTCGCCCAACATGTCACATCAGGTCAGCGAGCCGGAGCTGGTCGGTATACGAACGACGACGACGGCACTGAACTCGATAGCGAGCATGATATGAGTTGGTACTCATGGCACCACAGCCATCTCGGGAACATTCCCATGAACCAGCTTTCCAAGGGACTTCGCGACGACGGGCTTGAACCATACTTGGCGAGTGATCAGCATATTAGCAACGCTTTTCCCTTGCTCTTCTCCTCTTCGAATAGACCAATTTTCGCGCCTCCCGACCCCCAATCCCAACAACGAAAGCGTTTCACATCTTTTCTGTTTTCTGGCCAACATCAAAGCGCATTGCTTCATCTGTATTTTCTGAGCGTTCTTGTTTATAGCGATACTTCGAGTTGGCGCGCCAAATCGTCGATGCAGCAATCACGAAGTCATGACTTCTAGCATTCAGTAGATTAGTTTTTGGTTAGTGTCTCTCTTTAGAGATTTTCCGCCAGGTTTTACGTAAGCGCGTAGGTAGATTACCCTTTGCTCATGTTCATAGACTTGCTTTAGCGAATCAAAGCGTTCAGAACTGCCTTTGGATATTACATGGTCTTTCCCTTGTGCTTCTGTCTCCCCCGCTTTCTTCTGCGCCACCTTTTCTAGGCATGAAAAGATACTCGTACGAGCAATTTGGACGTGTAGCATCTAGCCATGAACTCCATCTACATATAACGAATATTGGGTTTCCTTGGCCAATCGCCGCTGTCAGTCCACTTCTCTACCAATACGATTACGGCCGAACGCGGACGAGCTGGAAAGCAAGCGGTCAGACAGCATCGACGTGTCAAACGCCTCATCCACGTTACACAGCCTCGAGTTTCGGGATGCAGGATCTGATACCAAACAGCAGAAAAAGCATGCTGAAACACTGCATGCGCGAGGAGCACGGGTATACCGACGACGTGGCTGTCTCGCAGCGGGTCTAGGGGCGCAGCGGCATTTGGGCTTGTAGATGGTTGCGCATGCTCAAGCTGTATGTCGGTGTTGGCTCTTTTTTTTGGCCTCGCATTTACCAATTTTAGGGAGTCGGGTGGATGGTCAAGGAGGATCAGACGCTGTCTGGTTCAAGTTCCGATGCACGCACACGCTCAACAACCCGCAGGCTTCACACGCTCTTACACCGTGCGGATGTTCGATTGAGCCTGTTGTCAGGTTCGAGGGTACTTTTCATGCAAAGCAATTGAAATATATGACTTGCTTTATACGGGTCGTATGCCGTATCCGGAGGCTGGAATCAAAGGGTCCGGGCAGCTTGAACATGATCTGCGGGTCCAAGCATGCGCGCCACGCTTCTGATCGGTGTGCATTCTACTTGAAGAAGTGTTCGTCCGCTCTTAGATAGCATGAATGATGTGCAGATTGGTGATGATGCGGAGAAGGGGCCGGGCTTTTGGATGCCGAGAGGAAGACTTGGTTTAGTGGCATGCGAGAGATTGCTGCTGCAGTACTTTGGCTAGTCTTGAACTTTTTCGACAAAGCTATTAATCCTTTGGGGCTGGCTTTATGCGGAGCAGCCGCAGCCCGGCTTGCCGAGGTGCTTCAAGTCGTGGTATGCAGTCGCGACAATGTCTTCTACTGACTCCGGCGCAAGAGACAACAGCTCATTCGCACTGCGAATTTGGAAAGGTGCTGCCGTGCTCAAGCGCTCGTCGTACAGTACGCTCCGTTCCAGCAAGAAGATGCCAGTATCGGGATAGCCTCTGTCAATCCTCTTTCGACCTTCTTGGATGCATTCTTCGACGTCGTGGTTTCCTACAACGAATTCCTGCCCTGTAACCTTTTCAGCGGCTTCCAAGACCTCGTTGGCTGATGTTAATGTGCCCGCGGCGTAGATGTATTGGTTCTTGACTGTTTCCCAATGGGCAAGTAGGCGAGCTACCACGTGACCTACTCTGGCCAGGCTCGATGCCGCGAATGGTTCTGTACCGGCACCGTGAACAGTGGCGCTGTGCCACTCCATATCGAATCCCATGTTGCCACTAGTCAGGCTTGTATCTAGTGTATACCCCGTGGCAACGGCAATCCATTCAAAGTCGGGGTTGGCCTTGGACAGAGTTTCGAGATGGTCGACAATCTTTGCCCGTTCTGCATGCTTGGGTAGGCGGGCTTGTAGCTGCACGTTCAGACTGTCATGGCTGAACTCATCGGGTACAAATCGCTTGACATGCGCGGCTATGATTGCATCGACGATGCGAAGCTGCATGTCCGAATCCCCGCCGGCCATGGTGCTCAGAACGATGTCGTGACCAGCGAATGCCGACTGCAGTGCATCCGGTGTAAATTCGGAGGTGATGTGCTGCACACAGCATTCTGGAATGTGAGACGGCAAACTGAGTGTTTGTGAGGGAAATGTGAGTACAGTGATTTTGCAAGTACGAGCATGGGATGGTGACGTGGGTGAACAGAGAGCGTTGATAATGGCAAGGCAAAGGCTTCCATTCTACTAGCTTGTCAGCCTGCCTAATCAGACATGCAGCCGCGCTGTCCCGCTTACGCCGAGTATCACGACCTTCTCGATAGCCATTGCTTGGGTGGATGTAAAGACGATGAAGGCGTGTCGCCTGGGGGCAGGACATGGAGGCCGCCAAGGCCGACGCACAGACGCGAAGGCAGCTGCGAGCTTTTGCAGACGGCAGCAGCGACCACCACCACCACCGAACCTCCCGCGTCCGCAACACCATCACCGCTCATCTCCCCGGGGCCCCGAAGTTTTGATCTAGTGCGTCAATTGCCCGCCCGCGAGCTTCAGTTCGCCCATTGGAACCCCGCAGCAGCGCGCTGACCCGCAACAGCCCAGATAGCCCATCATGAACGCCCGCTTCCTCCGCCCCTTCGCGAGGGCCGCCTTCCGCGCCCCGACGGCCGTCCGCCCATCGGCCATGGCACGCCCCGCCCTGGTCGCGAGCCAGAGCAAGAAGACCGAGGCCAGCCCCCAGCAGATGGTGAGACGAGGCCCCCGGAGACGACTTGTCGAGCGGAAGACTAACACACGAATCCTAGACTGTCCTCAAGTCGGCCATGCCCCAGCTCATTCCCTTCTTCTTCGTCAACGAGACGACCGTGGCCTTTATCCTCCTGCCGTCGCTCATCTACGTCTTCTCCAAGTACATCCTGCCACAGCGCGTGCGCCTGTTCGCTGCCCGCCTCTTTATCAGCAAGTTGTAAGCGACCTAGGCCGAAGAAGAACAAGCGATGGAGCCAGAGATGATTGTGTACCAGTAGTGGGAATATGCTCATAGACAAATTCAATGGCATTTGCACCAAGAGATGCAGCGCCCTTCTCTCGCGTACTTGGCAGCCAAACGGGGCTTTTGCAAGGACAGGATTTAAAAAAATCACATGTGTTGAGGTGTCAGCAAGGTGCCTATCGAAAGTAACTCGGAAGCGACTCGAAAGCACCCTGAAAGCGACTCGAAAGTGACTCCAGCATGTGTGCTGAGCGTATTGTATTCCTCGCGAGTAGAATGAGCCTACTTGTGAGACGACAAAAACAGGGGCAGCATCTCAAGTGTACATGTGAAAATACTACACCAACGATACACTGCGTCTTGCAAGCAATTGGAGCCATGCAGGTACAACTACCATGTCGACGTGGAGAGCACATGTATTATCGATAACAGTGGGGCGATTTCCTTTTTCGGACGTCGATCGCAAGCCCTCCTCCATGATGCCCCCCAATCAACGTCACGTCGTCAGGGTCCTTTGGCATTGGCATAATCGGCGTCAGCTTTCGCCTGCCATCTCTCACACATATCACATCGTGCAATAGACATGATTCGAACTTCTGCCAACACGCGCCCTACTGACTGGACGTCACCCGATGTCGCGAGCCTTGTGATGCTTCCGCATGGGCTTCGTCTTGGCACCCGACAGTATGGCCGACGAACAGATATACGAGCTCACCGAAGCTCCCGCTTCACGACCCCCAGCCCGCACAATGTCGACAGACAGGCTGCAGGAAGCGCACACGGTGGATTCGCGTCTACACAGCAGGACGCTCCTTAAGCTTGACTGCCTGCTGCTTCCCTTCCTAGCCCTCTTGTTCCTGTTCAATGCGCTCGACAAGTCCAATGTAGGCTCCGACGCGACCAAAAAGCGACACCACAGGCTGACAGTGAACAGATTGGAAATGCAGAGTCTGCCCACTTCACCACGGATATTGGAATCGACAGAAGTGCCCTCAACACGGCCGTTGCCCTCTTCTTCGTCTTCTTCGTTAGTTTACAGCCCCTCGGTGCCGCCTTAGGGAGAAGATATGGCATGGTGCTGTGGGTGCCCAGTTGCATGCTTCTGTGGGGAATCTCTACTGCACTTCATGCGTGGGTCCGACACAAGTGGCAGCTGTACACCCTGCGCATCGTCATCGGCTGTCTCGAAGCCGGCTTTTACCCCGTCACCGTTACCTATCTGTCCCTCTTCTACACGCGCTTCGAATTCGGCAGGCGACTATCCTTCTTCTACGGCCAGGCAGCTGTAGGCGGTGCTCTTGGGGGCCTGATAAGCTACCTCGTATTCTCGCATTTCGGCAACGACCACCAAGATACAGACACCCAGTGGAGGCCATGGCAGGTTTTGTTCCTTCTGGAAGGCTGCCTTACCAGTCTAGTCGCTGTTGTCGGATACTTCTGGCTTCCCCATAGTGTAGAGACGGCATGGTTCCTTACACCCGAGGAACGCAGCTATGCCTCTGCACGTGTTATACAGGACAGGGGTCTACAAAACACGCCCAGCGAAACTCCCAAGGACGATCTTGGGCCCGATGAAGCTCACGACGAGGAGTCGCGCGGCCTTTTGCAGCCATCAAAGCCCTCGAATACCCCCGGTGTGCCATCACAACATCTTGTCGACGACCGTGGACTCACCCCGCAAGACGTTCTGTCTGCAATTTGCAACACCAAGATCTGGCATATCCTAGCCTGCAATATTCTCTCTGCCGTGCCTGTGTACGCCTTTTCGGTTTTCTTGCCCCTAGTACTCGCGCCGCTCACAGAAAACACGAATCCTGCCTTTGTCAATCTACTCACTGCACCACCACATCTTTGCGGAGCTATCACACTTTACTTCTCTGCCACCTACAGCGACAAGCATCGCATCCGGCTCAAGCCCGTCTTTTTCGGCTTACTCATCATGGTCATAGGGCTGGTCATTGTCGTGCTATTACCAGCTTCCTGGGCAATACCTCGCTATCTCGCCCTGAACATTCTTCTCTCCGGTACCTACGTAGCATCTCCACTCACTGTGGCGTGGATATCTGGCAACACCCCTTCCCCGGGCAAGCGTGCCTTACTTCTTGGTATTAACGGCTGGGGAAACCTGGCCGGCGTCATCTCTGCGGTCCTTTATAAACCCAAATATGCCGATGCTGGCTACATTGTACCGTTTTGGTGGACGCTACTCTGTGTGGCGCTTGCAGCAGTAGGATATATGCTCTTCTACAGACGACTGAGCATAGAAAATGAAGCACGCAGAAGCATCCTGCGGAAATGGAGCGAAGACGATGTCGAGGCAGAAAGACTCTACGGTAGAGGTCCACTGCCGCAAGAGTACCGCTGGCTTAGAGGTGTCATTACTGCGACGGGATCGAACAAACTGTTAAAACGGCTTACCGACTGGCTTGAGGAGGCAGTGCGGTCTGACCGGGAAGGTGATGATAGAATCACGTTTGTGTATGGCTTATAAGATATGAGCAGAACTCTAAGATTATCGCCTTTAACTTCAACAAACCAATTCGTCTCTTGTTTCCTTGGACTAGCATGACGAGCTTGACTTTCCACAACATTGCCAACTCAATGAAAGATGCTTTGAACAAGTTCTTGTGAAATACAGCGCGAGCCTTTCTGCTATCTAATTCGTTTACATCCTATCCGCTCCAGCTCTGATAGCCGCGCCTCCGAACCTCACAACCTCCCTCTTGTTGACGGCCGCGAGCACAGCGCACAACGCGCCCACTCCTACCAATACCGTCCTCGCCATGTTGAGCGTAGCCCACTTATCGATCAGCTCATGTACTGTCTCGCCTTCCTCAGTGCTCGCCTCAATAGCTTTGTCTTCCAGCGACGCAGATGCAAGGTCCTTCTTCTTGGCCATGAGCTTACTGTTCGTAGGGGCGATGACGAGCAAAGTGAAAGGTACAATGCTGGGAAGAAGAATAGTGGAGGCAAGATTTAGGCGGAAAGATCTGGAGCTGGGATCCTCTATTGGGGCGTGTAAGTCGTTCGATTGCTACTAATCCAAGATGCGAATGGGGGAGCAAAGGAGATAACTTACGATTGTAAGCGACATATCCAGTCGATAGAGCAGATAGGAGGGCAAGCGGGCGAGCAATTGTTCCGCCTCGAGTGAAGATGGTAAACCATTGTTTCACGGCCAGGGGAGCGGGCGCTTCCATTGCTGCCGGCATACCAATGACGGAGAGGCATGTGTTACTTCCTGCAGTCGAAATTAGTTTTCTGCTCTTTCCAAGTACAATCAGTATGGGAGTAATTGATTGCAATTCCATGTGCTAGAGCCCATCAGAAAGCGACTTACCAAACAAGAACATGCTTGCAGTGATCCCCACAGTCTGCGCGATCGCCATGCCTGTAGGCGTCTTTTGTGTGAGTAGATTGTCCATTGAGTGTTTTGGATATTAGAGATGTAATGTCCTTATTCTGAGGGCATTGCGACTATTTGTAGTTTTGCTGTGGAGCAGCTTTGGGGTTTGGGTGGTAGCGGTTGTGGTGGCCTGAGGCGCTACGTCAGGCTACCCTTCCCCGCGGACTCCGGTCGCGTCTGGCAAACCTCCGCGCGCCGATGCAGGGAGAAGTCGGATGCGACGATTCCACAGCGTGGATTGTATAGTTTAGTACTCTCCCACTGTCCACATTCCGCCGTCTCCAACGCTCAGTATCGCAAAAAGCGTTGTTTGTCTCGAATGCATGATGCCGTGTTCCTAGTGTTGACGTTGGGGCTTGTCGAGACTTGTCGCTTAGTCGCATGAAACCGCTGGAGCATCAACGTATTTCTAGACAGTCTCGAGCTTCTTTCGCGTGTTCTCTCTTCTCTTATCCTACACTCACAGCTAGACGGAAAGAGTACAACATAGTAATTTGATTCGCGCACAGCTAGACTCGCCAGCAAACCAAAGACACTCATCATTCCCAGGTCCTGACGCCTGCCCAACAGCTTCCACTAGATACATGTTATCTTGATAGGGTGCCCAAGAAACCACCCGTTATGTTCTGTAAAGGCCCTAATCAAATTGCTGCGCAATTCCACTAACAACATCAGCTCTAACGACCACGGCAACCCTCCATCACGTAACCCACCTCCCGCGCTCAATCTCCTTCACACAAGCGGTGCAACAACTTCACGACCACGAGCTGCTCATCCGTCTTGATCCCGAATACGCGTCCCACGAGACGCTCCCTTCGGACCCGTCCACCCCAGATGCAAAGCGATATAAGATCACGGACCACATGAATGCGCTTCCAGCAGGACTCTGGGGGACAACGGTAACGTTTGAAGCGCACATGACAAACCTGGAAGATGGAGTCTTGTGGATCATCAAAGCACCGTTGGGGCTGATGCAGAAGACTACTTGGAGGTGCTTAAAGACAGAGGGTCTAGGGGAAGCAGATCAAGCAGGCGAGAGGGGCGTCGACGGGGAGTGGAGTTTGGTGGAGGATGTTGAGATCAAGGCAAATCGAATGCTGGTCGGCACTGTGAAGGGGAAGTGCGAGGAGAATTGGAGAGGGGCACATGGCAAATTTTTGGCGCTTTTGAAAGAGGGTGTAGATGAGGCATGAGTTCCAGCGTTGGGTATGCCAGTGAGAGCGGTCTGGATAGTATATAACGTTGAATTGAAGCCATACACATATTCCAGAACATGTGCAGCGGCTTAGACCCTGGTTGTTTAGTCGCAAAGCACATGGAGACCCTGCATAACGCCACCTGCATAGTGGAGAAGCGCCCTTAGATAGCCACCTCAGCAGCGCGGCCTCGGATAACATTGGAGGGTCGCAGAAACACTGCTCTTGCATGATATGGAAAGCTCGCAAGAGACTTCGAGGCTCTTATCTGCTCACGCGACAGTATTTTTAGGGGTCAAGCGACCAAATGTCTCTCGTGGAAGGTAGACTGGTGGCATGTGGGCGGCCGAGGCCCCGCACGTGGCGCCTCCCAATCGGGCCCTCCGAGCCCGATAGATGGATGACGGGTGTAATACGATAAGACGAGCACGGCGCCAGGTGCACATTAAGACATCTGGCCGGCAGCCAGAGGGAAATGCTAGAACCAAAAGGCCGTTGCTACTACCACTACTGCCATATCTCTCGTTGATCGGCCTGCTTTACCGCATACTACGGGCCATCTTCCCCCGCCTTTCTAGACGGTGGTGGGTCCAGTCCAGTCCGCATCCCGCTATCCGCTCAGCCATCAAAAACCGCGCACCCAACCACCGGGTCGGCCTCAGCTCGCTCACTTTCCTCTCTTCTACCTCGTTAACGTGGGTCAGGTTGCACCGTGTAGTGTACATCTGCAATTTGCCATGGAGCCTGCATCCATCGACTCCGTGGTCGTTGACCACAACGACATGCAAACGACATCCGGCACCTTTGCTTCGGAGGCCATGGCTATAGAACAGCCCAAGATGAAGGGAAGGCAGCGCCTTCTCCAGGGACTACAACGGATGGGATCCTCTCCAAGCCTCGCGGCTCTGGGCAGGCCTCGTTCACATAGCCTGAGAAGTGGGGGCAAAGCATCAATGTCCTGTGTGTCGCTGGCGTCACCAGGCTCACCCTACGGCAACTCGTTCGCCAGCTCCTACTCCTCTGAGCTCTCCAACGGATACTCCACGGCTCCTACCTCGGTCGCCAACAGCCCTCCTGGAACACCCTTTTGGGACGAGAGAACACGTCTGCGTATGAGGACTCCTGATGTCCCGTCGTCGGTTCCTCTTCCTTCTGCTCGACGACCCTTCACTAGAGATGGCTTCGAAGCCGAGAGCGACTACTTTTCGCATCCCGTTCAAAAGGTCCCGAAAAGGACCAAATTCAACTTCTGGGCACAAATGCCTGCTGAGATTCGCATACAGATCCTCCGATATCTCGAGCCAAAGCAGGTCGTGCGCTGCTCACGCGTCTCCAAATCATGGCACGCCATGTGCTTTGACGGCCAGCTGTGGTGCGATCTCGACACGACCAAGTTCTATCGCGATATCTCTGCCAACGCTCTGGTCAACATCATTACGTCGGCTGGTCCGTTCGTCAAGGATCTGAATCTGCGAGGCTGCGTCCAGCTGAGGGAACATTGGGGCAAAGATGGTTTCATTGAATCTTGTCAAAACCTGGAGAATTTTTCGCTTCAGGGTTGTCGAATCGATCGGGCGTCCATCCACTGCTTCCTGCTTCAGAACAGCCGCCTTGTACACGTAAACCTATCCGGTCTCGCAGGTGCTACCAACGCAGCCATGAAGATTCTTGCTGCACACTGTCCCAGGGTCGAAGTCCTAAACATCTCATGGTGCAACAACATCGATAACCGCGGGCTGAAGAAGGTGGTCGAGGGTTGCCCAAAGCTTCGAGACCTCAGGGCTGGCGAAGTAAGAGGCTGGGATGATGTTGATCTTATGGTCGATCTTTTCAAGCGTAATACCCTGGAAAGGCTGGATCTGAAGAACTGCGATAGCCTCAACGACGAAGCACTGGCGGCCTTGATTGAAGGTGTCGACGAAGAGGTCGACATTCTCACGGATCGGCCAATCATCCCGCCTAGGAACCTCAAGCATTTGAACTTGACGCGCTGCCGCAGCATCACTGATGTGGGCTTCAAGACTCTAGTCCACAATGTTCCGTTCTTGGAGGGTTTGCAAGTATCCAAGTGCGGAGGCCTGAACGACGATGCCCTGAACAGCTTACTACCCACCGTTCCCGTCCTTACCCATCTGGATATCGAAGAGATTGATGGGCTGAGCAACGAAGTCTTGAAGACTCTTTCCGAATCCCCGTGTGCTTCTCACTTGAGGCATCTTTGCATATCCTACTGCGAGAATCTGGGTGACGCCGGCATGCTCCCTGTTTTGAAGTCGTGCTCTCGCCTTACCTCGTTAGAAATGGACAACACGCGCATATCAGATCTCGTCCTAACTGAAGCCGCATCCGGGCTGCGCAACCGCAACAGGGGCGCCCGCGGGCTGGCATTGTCCGAGCGCCCTGAAGTTGGTCTTCGCATTGAAGCCTACGATTGCGCCAACGTCACTTGGACAGGTGTTCGCGAAGTCCTTTCACGAAACGCAGAGATCACACGCCCTTCTTCTCTATCTGCATCAAAAGCTGCAACGTACCCGCGCGAGATCATCAAGCTCAAGTGCTTCCACAACTGGCAACCAACGGTCGAGGAGCACACCAAGCGCGTCTTGCGAGGCGACTTTGCTGCTGCTGCGCGTCTGGAACGCAAATGGGCTGACTGGATGATGCTCAATGAAGAGGCTGGCGTTGGCGGCGCTGGCGCAAGGCGAAGGCGGCGGAGAGCACGAGAGGCGCAGCTCATGCATGCCGACGAGGAAGAGGGCGGCGCAGGCGCTACCGGTGTTGGCCGTCGCCGGCGTGCGAGAAGTGGCCCGGGTGGCTGCACTGTTATGTGAATCTCATTCTACTTGGGTTGAATTTTGGAAGCGCATTTTAGCATTGAAAGTTGAGGTCATGACCGATCAATCCTGCATTGTAGGAAGGTTGAGTGTAAGGTGGCACTGATGCCCATATGACTGTGAGACTCTCTGCAGTGGGGGCAAGCCTTTTCCTCAAGACTAGCATTATGTATTTGGAGTTGAGTGGCGATAGACTTTAGGTTCTGGAGCAAAGAAACATACTCTTCTTCGTTGCCATTGATGGTACACGCACTGCATACACTTCCAGGAATCTACTGGGCTCGTTTGTCACTCGTTTGAGCAATCTGGTGAAAACACTACAAGACAATTGAAAATGTGTTATATAGCTGCTGCGAAATATAAACGTTGAGGCTATTCGGCTACCGCCCTACATATATGGGTACCTACGTAGGGTAGGTTCGAAGCTTTCACGTGACAGCTCAACTAGATAACATTAGCGGCCCACTCCGATTCTACCACTAACTACGTCGTACCCGCATCGGTTCGTCGATCTTCTTCCAAGCCAAATTTGAAGCACGGATTCAGTCGTCCCCCTCAACCTTCCAAGGCTGGTCGTTCATTATGACGGACTCAGAGACCCGTTGGACCAAACAAGGCCTCGAAGCTTTCCGTGTCGCTGGTCTTCCACACGACTTTTACTACATCCCCAACTTCATTAGCAAGGAAGAAGAGACGTCGATTCTCCAAAAGGTGGGTACTTTTCGTACACGATTTGAGTTCTGTACATCCTGCTGCCCCGCTATTACCCGTCCTCAGTCATCGCCTACGTTTCAGATTTCATCGACCCCTCAATAACGTCTTGCACATGGGCTGACCTTGACGCCTGTAAGATCCCAGCCCAAAGATGGACCCAACTCTCCCATCGTCGTCTCCAAGCAATCCCTTCCACACTAACCAGGAACAACACGCTCCTCGATTCTCCCCTACCAGGGTATCTGACCAAACCGATCGTAGACCGACTCAAGGCGCTAGGCATCTTCAACAAGACGCCGCATCAGCAGCCGAATCACGTGCTGGTGAACGAATACAGGCCCGGAGAAGGCATCATGCCACATGAAGACGGGGACGCGTATGCGCCTGTCGTAGCGACCGTGAGTCTAGGCGCAACGCTGTGCTTGGATATCTTGGCCAAACCAAAATCTGAGCGTGGCGCCATCGACGGCAACGAAGAACTCCAAACCCACGCATGCGATGACGAGGCTGACGGCAAGGGGAAAAAGTCAATTATCCCTACCCGCATCCTTCAAGAACCCCGTTCCTTGCTCATCACAACGGGCGCCGCGTATCGTGATCTCATGCACGGTATCGCGGCAGTAGAGGCCGATGAGGACTTGAGCGAGGAAAGCGTTGCGAATTGGGCATTGTTGGGAGATAGGATGGGGGTGGAGGCTATGGGCGGTAGAAATGTGCGGGGAACGAGGGTGAGTTTGACATACAGAGATGTTTTGAAGGTTAGTACTGCTGCGAGCAAGGTACTTGGTGGGTTGGGAAGGAGATGAGATGCCAAAAAGCATGAGAGAGTAACGTGTCTTTTTTGCTTCTAAATTCTAGGTGGACAAACATCGAACAACACGAATCTTGCATGACGGTCTAGAACATCATGCCGATCCTTACATGGTCTGATATTCCTTGTTCCCTTCACCTGGAACAATTCCATCTACTGGTCCTTTGGCGCATAATGCCCAGTCATGTTTACGTCACTCCGATCAGACTCTCTCCTCTCTTCTGTGAGCTTTTGCCTTGTGTCAGCCACAGGCGACCTCTTCCTCCTCATCTCGCCAATCACCATGGCCGCCACCCACACCAACCACATGACACCCGCAACTACGCCATAGACGATTTGACCAGTACGCGAGCTCATTCCAGAGCATTCCGCGAGGTAGAGCCCAAGACCGCCATTGATGATGCCAAGCGTGATAGCAAGGCGACCAATCCAAACGTGCGCGTACGACCAGAAGGTACGATGTTGGTACTTTTTGTAGAGCAGATGATGCATCCAGCCCATCAGGGGCTGGAAAAAGAGGACTGCAAGGACAACTATACCGATGATGGGGTGGTAGTGGTCTAGCAGATTCATTTGGGTAGCAAGGTAGACACCAAGACCGAACCCAGCAATGTAGACAAGGTAGGCGAAGATCTGGAAAGCACCGTGGATCCAGACGATTCCGGGGAACGAGGCCAGACGGATGGCAATGCCGCCAGCTGGGAAGAGGATGACGAAGGCGAGGGAAGCAAGGACTCCGTGGGCGATGAGCATTTCACGCCTGTTGGAGATGCTGCCGCTGGAGCCGATGGGGGTAAAGCCAGCGTTGCTGTTACCGTTCGTTGCACCGCCATTGTTGGGTAGCTCGTCGCAGTAGGGGAGCTCTTCCTGGCGTTTTTCCAATGCAAAACGCCCTGAAGGCGCTCCAGTAGGACGGGAAGTAGGACGACCAGTATACGTGCCGTCATTGTCATCATCGTCATTCGTACCGTCGCTTGTCGGCTGCACACTGGCTTGACTCGCTGTGCCCGAAGCCGTGGCTGTGGCTGAGGCCGATGAAGATCGTTGCCTGCAGCTTGCGGTTGCGCTTCCTCCACTGCTGCCAGTTGGCGAGGCACTGAGAAGCGGGTTGACGCTAGAGCCGCCTTTGGCATTGGCGAAGTCCCAAGAAAAGGCTCCCTTTTCAGAATGTTCGCTGATGGATGCTGAAGTATCATCAGTGTCCTTTGGGCCGCCGGAAGATTGGTAACCGTAGATCCAATCACCGCTGCTGGCGGTGAAGTCCATTGTACCTCCGGACCAGCTTTCGCAGTTTGAACCTATGCACTGGTCAGCTAAGAAGATATATAAAGGGTGAGATTCAGTGACATACACTTCACATTCGCAGTCATGACTCCATTAGATACGCCGGAGCCCTCGAGTAGTTCTACTTGGGCATCGGTATTGTGACTTGGCGCTTGGTAGCTGCTCGTTCTCCGTGGTGACAAGGTCACATTGGAGCCGCTGGATGATGTGTACACTACGAACATGTTCGAGTTCGCCATGCCACTTCCTTGCCCCAAAGCAACCCACTCATAGCTGCTGGGCGCAGATATCTGGAAGAAGACATCACCGGAACCAGAAGACGCCGTGGCCTCTGGTATGTTCAGTCCGAAGCAGACATTAGTCGATGGACAGATGTTTGCGACTTGAGCTGAGGCGTGGTATGCTAGGATAAGTTAGTCGACTGTTACTGGTAGACGACAGTGGTAACTGACCGAGTGCCAACAAGCCGAGGGCACTTGTTCTTGTGCCGCCCTTCATGATGTTGGTGGTATGTGCACGGGTATGAAGATTACAGGCCTGGCAGGAGTAGAAGGCTTGCTTTCCCAATCT
This sequence comes from Stemphylium beticola, assembly GCA_029100535.1. Lineage (NCBI taxonomy): Eukaryota > Fungi > Ascomycota > Dothideomycetes > Pleosporales > Pleosporaceae > Stemphylium > Stemphylium beticola. The sequence continues at coordinate 67,499 of JARBXR010000089.1, read as the reverse complement.
AGGGATGATTTGAGCCGAAACCGAGACTGGTAATACGATTTCACGTTGAAGTGATTGACAAAGCTAGCGGAACTTGGGCAAGAACAACATGTAGGACGGGGCCAATGAGATGGAGATCAGTTGGAAACACAAAGGGTGTGGATTCGGATGAAGATTTGGTGGGTGTGAACAAAGGGTTTATAGCTGTGGAGATGGGTGTGAGATTACTTGTTCCCAAGACGCGACCAAGTTCCAAGATCGATGATGACAAAGACATGCCTACGTTGCCTTGAGACCCTTCATAGTATATTCGGTGAGCTGGATCCACGGGGGGTACGATGTTCGAGATCATGCTGATGTGTGATTCGAGGAGAAAGGCCGAATGCGGCGGCTTTGCGGAGAGCCGTGAGCTACTGAGCGGGCTGTGTCAACCTCAGGAATCGACAACACAACAGCACAGGAGTTACGCGTCACAACGGCCAGAGGCTTGAAAGTCACGACTCTGGACCTATTAGACATGGCCGGGCCTTATCGCGACAGGAGGGACAGCCAAATGAACAAGAATGATGCGGCTTGGCTTCGTTGACGCGTATGGTTGCTTAGGCGCAGGGACAAAGAAGCAAGCCACATCGCACCAATGAGAAAACGGGTATTTAGATGCAGAAGTAAAGTTCCGAGGCGGGAACAGTGCGAGGTGCCGGGGTGATAGTCTGGGATGAGCCAGGCTAGGGCGATCGCTTGCGAACGGGCTGATGTAGACATGCATGCGGTGTCGTTGAAGATTGGGGGAGGTATCTTGGTTGCTTGGAATCTTAGACATAGGGTTGGCAGCGCGCCTGCGTGTCTGTGGGCCCGTCAGCCACGCCCTCAACTCCGATACTCCGCACTTCCTAGACGTCAGCAATTGGCATTATCGCAGCATGGTTCCCAGGCCTGTCTGCTGTAGCACCTTATCCTGCACCTTATTTTCTTCTCCTCGTGCCAGGGGACACCCTTCACTCCATCTTAACTATGTCTAGACATCGGCTCGCTTCCCCCCGACTGCCCGACCCTTCAGCCCTTCAGCCCTCGCCCATTTCTCTGTGCCAACATTGCAGTCGGATCTGCGGCTGCTTCTACACATTATCACCGTGACCATCCGTAGCCTATCTCCGCATACGCTGCGGCTTGCTTTGACCCGGCCACATGTGGCGTCGGACGCACTCGGACATGCGCTGCAGTGACTGCCCTCGGGCCCACATCAGATCCAAGCCTGGGGCTACTTTTCAACACCATCGGCACCTCCTCTAAGTAACCACCGACGCATCACCACGCCAAGCTGATTGCTGATGCTCAGCCTACGTATGCAAAAGTTTACCTTGATCCTCGCTCCGCGTCACACAGCCGTCATCTTCCGCAACATGAATAGACGCAGCCCGTTGTACGACAGTATGCTACTGCGCAAAAGTCGTTTCACGTCCACACTGTTCCTTTTCACCAACCTGTGCTGCCGTAGACCGATGAAGGCCCTTTTGCGGCCACAACATTTCCAACATGATCAGGATTCGGACTCTGCACTGCCTCAGCCCAATTACCCGTCGGCAATATCTCGGTTGGCTTGAACTACACGCGGGGAAAATGCCCATATTGTGTTGGGGCACGATGGAGACGTTAGTCACCTGACCGGTTCAGTAAGCCTGCTTTACTTAGATTATCGGAGTACGAACCATGTATTGGGCTTCGTCTAGGAATGCTGACCTTTGACGGTATACGGGGAATACGAGACTGCACCGCCCTCGCGTATGCTGATTCGTAGAACTCGATAGTGCGGCGGATCACAGACCGTTATAGATGCTTTCGCTCTTTGGTTATAATCATGCCTTCATTAATCTTCAGTGAAGTAGCCTCAATTTTGCTCATGCTGTTGTGGATTTTCGGTCTGCTGTCTGGTCTTTTGTCTGAAAGCTAGGCGGCATCCATCCACGATGAGTGTAGATCCATACAACCGTGGATGGTCAATATAATCATGTGGAGTGGCTGACAACTTACCATGTAGTTTCTGCAGGACTACAAAATGTCCCGAAAACGACACCCGTGCTCGGATGTTATGGATAATTTGTGGTACCCAAACGATATCTGGCGACAATGCCCAGTATATCTTCGCGTCGAAAGAGAGACATGCTGCGTACCCCGCGCCACTCAACCCGATCCTCAAGAGACTTTTCTTCCACGTTGATGAGTCTACTCCCGCTTTTGGCATTTAGCCGAATATTAATCATCCCCCTCGTCCGTCATGACGCTGCGCACTTCCGATTGCACCTAGTCAAATCACTTTCTCTGGGCTTGTCAATCACATTACTCTCAATCCCAATATATGGCATCATAGTATAGACAGAGCACGGCTTGGAAGCCAGCGTGATGTCTTCTCTGTCGGCAAGTGAATAAGACGGCAGTGTCTCTTGATTCGAGAACACATCAAAGAATAGCATCTTGAGTCGCCTCGCAAATCTTTATTGCCGTGACACCCAAACAAGACCAACATGGCGTCTCTAAGATACTTTGCTCTTACCACGCTACTTGCAATCATATCTGCCCAGACCACTGGCTCTCCAATTCGGTATATGCCATTCGGGGACAGCATCACGGAAATAGTTTGCTGGCGCAGCAAGCTCTGGCAACGCCTCCATTCCACTGAATGGGCAGCGGTGGATTTTGTTGGTAGTGGCAAGACGGAGAACAACTGCAGGGACTCCACATACGACCGTGACAACGAAGGCCACTCTGGGTTCCTAGCGATAGACATTGCAAACAAAAACCAGCTGGCTGGATGGTTGCAGACAAATCCAGCAGATGTCATTACCATGCATCTAGGCACGAATGACATTGTACAGCAGAACAAGGCTGTCGCGGATATCATTGCTGCATTCACCAAGTTGATCAGCACGATGCGGATAGGAAATCCACGAATGAAGATTGTCGTACGTATATTTTCGAGGATGGAGTGAGTTTTGAAGCCACGCTCAAGTGTCGGCAGGTCGCACAGATTATCCCCATGGGCTTTGGCAACTACAACACGAAGATTCAAGAACTCAACAGCGCAATTGTTCCATGGGCACAGGGCCTAAACACGACTGAGAGCCCTATCTGGGTCGTGGATCAGTATGCCGGATTCAGTGCGAGCTCGGACCTAAGAGATGGTATTCATCCCAATGATGCTGGCGATATTAAGATGGCGAACGTGTGGTATCCGGCTGTTGTAAGAGCGTTTGAGGCGGCCAAGGCGGAAAAGGTTGATGCAGCCGCGACGGTGGCGAGGGAGTTTACAGTATAGATTCAAGGGTTAAATTGGCTGGGGGGTGTGAGTGAGTGCGCATGTGCATATAAAACAAATTCGCAGCCGAGAGGTTGCGGTGTAGTAGCAATTGCACAATTGCAGGGTGAAGGCGCATACACGTGACAGCGACGCTTTGACAGAACGCTAAAATGGTGGTGGGGCAGCGGCGCCCAAAATGTCGAGCGTCCGGCCAGTGAAGGCGCATCAACAAATAACAGCAATCTCGACGTCGACGGCCTTGCACGCTCAAATCTTCGCACCCCTTACCGTCGCATGCTCTTAGCTCATCGCCGATCATCCAAAAACAAAGCCTTAAACGCCGATACATAGATATTCGCCATGGGAGAATCAAGGTACGGCTATCGAAGGGGGGGAAAGGAGGGAGAAGAGGGGGGAAATTCGGTTTAGGCTCCTGCGAGACTCTCTCCCACTTGGATAGGCGTCGCTTCACGTCGCGAGCATGAGCTGACAGCAACCCTTGTGCAGACAAGAACTCGTCGCCTGGCTGAACAACCTTCTCCAGCTCAACATCACCAAGGTCGAACAATGCGGTACTGGGTACGTCACCCACACAAGATGCATCGAGGGGCAGCAGTCTCGAAGCATTCCAACGGCAGTTGCTAATGGCTTGGTACAGAGCAGCACTATGCCAGGTCTTCGACAGCATATTCTGTAAGGCTCCCAGCCGGCTCGTCATTGAGGCTTCGTTAAGTCTAACAGCGTGCAGATGATGTTCCCATGAGCCGAGTCAAGTTCAACGCCAACACCGAGTATGCATACCTGCAGAACTTCAAGGTATTACAGAGTATGTCAAGTTCTCACAGCAACCTCTGCCACTGCTTTGGCTGACAAAGCCAGACACCTTCGCCAAGCACCAAATCGACAAGCCCATCCGCGTCGAGTCGCTGGTCAAGTGCAAGATGCAAGACAACCTCGAATTCCTCCAGTTCGTCAAGCAATACTGGGATCAGCACTTTCCCGGTCACGATTATGACCCCGTCTCCCGTCGCAAGGGCCAGGGCGGCCTCGCCACTGGCGCCGCTCCGGCATCTCGCACTGCCACCTCGTCCTCCGCCCGAAGAGCACCAGCTGCTAGCAACACCGCTGCCCCTAGAACACGTACTCCGCTCGCCTCTGGAGGAGGTGCCGCCACGGCTGCGCTGCGCGAGGAGAACACAGCACTCAAGGAGACGGTCACTGGTCTGGAGCGTGAGCGCGACTTCTACTTCAGCAAGCTTCGTGACATCGAGTTACTCATCCAGCAAGCCATGGAAGCCGACCCCGAGCTTGAAAAGGACGAGGGCCTGCTCAAACAGATCCAGACCATCCTCTACTCGACCGAGGAAGGCTTCGAGATTCCACCAGAGGCCGAGGGCGCTGAGGAGGAGACGTTCTAGCCGGACGGCAATCCTCTTGATACTCCGGAAAAGAGGCGGAAGCGGCTCGAGCAGGTCATCTTGGATGCTAAAGCGATGCTAGAAAAGCCTGAGGAGACGGCATCTGCGGGGGCTACTGGAATTTCCAAAGTTAAAAAGTCTGCCCAAGTTAGCATTTCTGCCAAAGCTACTGGGTTCCCGGAAGCCAGCAAGTCCCCGAAAGAAACTGTGTCCTCAACATCTCCAACTTCTGCGTCATCTTATGCGTCGGCAGCATCTACAGGGTTTATACAACTACTTCCACCTACAGACCCTCTAGTATCTGCATCATCCCCTTTGCCTGCCCGATCGTCAGGGTCGTCGGAGAGCGAAACGTTCTAAGATGGAGGGTCGTGTTTGCATTTGGAAGCGCCGGCGGGGATACCACTTTCTTGGGAGTTTACTTCACATTGTTCAATTGAGTTTATGGGATGCATGAGGTGCTCCATCAGGTAGCGTGCGAATCACGTATTTCTTGCTGTTCACACTACGCTTCCGCATTCACCGTCTCTTCTCACTGTAGGCGACGCTCCCAATACTCATGCTAGGCCTCTTACAATGCTCATAATTATCTGCACTTTGCCCACACCACTCCTGTCTTGGTGATTTTGCGTGATTATGACGGATGACCCAGTCTGCCACTGGTGGATGCCTTTAGTGTCTTCTACTTAGATTCTGGTGTGCTATTTCCGATAGCTGTTGTGTATATCCGAAATTTCCATGCACCAACCTACGATTGTTGAAAAAAAAAGGCAATGAGAGGAAAAGTAGACATAGCGCAGTACCATCCAAATATTGCCTGAAATGAGAGCACATGGGTGCGGTGAAATGGAAAAGCTGATGGTCCTCGGGCTTTGGACTTCTGTGGCAACTAAGAATGCGGAGATTGGATCGGATTCAGGTGTGCTGTGGGGAAAGATCGGCCTCATCCAGGTCCGTCCAGCACTGCCGGTATCCAACCCTCTTAACCCTTAGCTGCTTGATCAACATTTTTCGCTTCCTCATCACGACATGCAGCACCAGCTAGTCGCCCAGATCCGGTCTGGGCAAGCGACGAGCACCGGTGAGAGCTCAATGACTATGACAAGCGAAAACCGAGACGTGCACCCACGTGTGCATCACCACCCCGCATTGGATGTTACCCCTCCTTGCCTTGTCGCTAGCTAGCCCTAGGCGGACGATGCTGGGGGTCGACGCGCTGCTATATGTGCAGAGCGCGCCATCACCATGTGCTTCAACTCTTGTCCCCTTTGTCTGTTTTACTTACTGTCTCATTTGAATCGTCGCACCGAGCCATTGCACCCCAAAAATCACCATGTCTGACTGGTCTGACCTCACCAAGGCTTTAAAAGGAACTAAAGACACGCTTCCTAAGCTCCTTCAGTCCGATGTCCAATTGAATGCATTCACCTCGTCTAATGCCATTGAGAAGGCTGTGACGTTTGGCATCAAGTCAAGTGGCTCGGACAATACCCTTCTCATCACCGTTACCAATGGCGGCGCAAAAGCCAGTACGGGCGCATCCAAGGATGCTGTATTCACCCTATCAGCGCTCCCAGAGCAGTGGGAGCACCATTTCAAGCCTGTTCCGGCTATGCCGTACCAAAGTTACTGGGGCATGTTTGGCATGAACATCAAACAAAAGGGAATCGAGGTTCTTGGCGACCAGACGGCTTTCGCGCAGTGGTCTCATGTCTGGAGGCGTGTCTTGGAGCTCGCGCACGAAGCGCACTGTGGTCCACTTGAGGAAGAAGAGCAGATTGAGCCCGAAAATGACTTTCTTACCGGTAAATACACATATCTGGAAGCACCAGTATGGGGCCGATGGTACGCAGCCTAGTCCTACAGGTCATATTCAGACATACTGACATGGCGCTCCCGCGTGTAGCAAGGTCTTCTACGACTTTTCCGGCGAAGGAAAGCAGCCCATTGTATTCCTGCATACTGCTGGAAGCGACAGCCGCCAATATCACGGTGTCATGAACGATGCAAAGATGCGCAAGAAATGCACCATGTACGCCTTCGACTTGCCTGGACATGGACGTAGTTTTCCTTCCAAGAACGCCGCCGCACACACAAATACAGAGGACAGCTACGTGGGCATCATTGCAGCCTTTGTAAAAAAACTAGGCTTGCGGAGGCCGATCATCTGCGGCGCCAGTATGGCTGGCCAGGTCTGCCTTGCGGTCGCTATCCGTCACAAGGAAGTTGGCGCAGCAGGCACCATTCCTCTGCAGGGGTAGGGATGCAAGCAAACTATGGTGGACCCACGCTGATGACCGTAGCTCCGAGTATCTGAACATGGAGCGGCAATGGCACGATCGTTCTCCATATGTCAATCAGTCGTTGTTCAACCCTGAGTGGGTTTATGGCGTGCGTCATCGAGACTCTGGTCATGGAGAAAGCACAACTGACTTAGTACAGATGATGTCTCCCACTGCACCCCGCGCGAACAAGCAACTTATATGGCATACATACAGCGCTCAGGCCTACGGTGTAAGTATCTCCCTGCTTATTTTTGTACTACTTCCATCTAACACATGCACAGATTTTCCATGGAGACCTGGACTTCTACTTTGGCGGGTGGGACGGCCGATCCCGCGTAGCATCCATCGACACCCAGAACTGTCCCGTGTACATGTTGACGGGCGAATACGACTGGTCCAACACGCCAGAGATGTCTCAGAAAACCGCAGACAAGATCCCAGGGGCAATGCACAAGGCAATGCCAGGGCTTGGCCATTTCCCTGCTACAGAAAACCCAGCAAAGTTTGTGCCACATCTTATCGAGGCAATTGATCACATTCAAAAGGTCCGGGCCGAGAACTTGAGCACCATGCGACTGGGCAACGGCACGGATTAAGCTGTTTTGCACAAAGGGCATGCAGGGCGAACGATAGATGAATACATGAATCTTATCAAGACTGTTCTCGTCACACAAGATTGGCTCTCTCTGCACAATGTATGTGTAACAAGAAGGTATTCTTCATCGGGGTATCATACATTACACTGACCTTCCATCTGTGATGCGCCGCTAATACCCAAACTCCCATCCATATGTTACAAACTTCAAGAAACCCATGAATACGCCGATGACCAGACATAGCCATCTACCTGATCTTATCGATCCTCTTCTTAGCAATCTTAATCTTGCCATCCACCCTCTCCACATCCTCTTCAAACAGGCCCAGCATGGCATTCTGCTCGACAATCTCGGTGTTGATCTGAACGCCCATTTCTTTCATGCGCCTCACCACAGTTGCCAGATCGACCAAGTCCTCCTCTTGCTCTTGGATGATCTGTTGCTGTAGTTGCAATACGCCTTCGTTGTCCAGTTCTCGCGTTCTATCTGTTTCTTGGGCCGGCGCGCCCAGCACGCGTCGACCGGATGGTTTCGCGGACGCGGCGCCCTTGAAGAGGCCGGCCTTTTGGGACTCGGTCACGGCGGCGGAGGAGGTCGATGGGGTGGCCGAGGATCCGGAGCCAGATATGGCGGCTTTGACGGCCATACTGTTGAGTACCGATTCCAGGCCATCGCGCTCTTTGCGAAGGCCGCTTAAGACATCTCTTCGTCGGCGAAGCTCGCCTTGGCCGAGTTTCTCACCACTCCACTCGTCGGAGCTGCTCCCGCTCAGCCGGCCCAGCGCCTCGTCCAGGGACGAGATGAGTGTGCCAGCCCTGACCAGACTCTTTTTCGCATTCGCCGCGGCTTCGTGTTGCGCAGTAGCGGCGGTGGCTTGCTCGCGCTTTGTTAGCCACCGTCTCGCATCCTGCAAATTGCTCTTTAATTCCGAATGCTTGTCCAGCCAATCCGAACTGTCCCGAACTCTATCCTTACCAAACTGCGAACCGGGGAGGCTGCTGACTTTCTTTCCGTTGCTCTGCTCGCCTCTGTCGCCCAGGCCCAGAAACGTCTTGTATGCCTTGGAGACGCGCCACCGCCCGTCCTCTGCTGTCTCGATGGCGCGCAGGTATGCTTCGAGGCCGACGCGCCGCTTTTCCACGCCTTCGGGCGAACTGTTGGTGTTTCCAAATAAGCCGCCGAGCCAGGATTTGGGCGGCAGCGGCGTGGGCGGGGGAGAGCCAACCTCTGACCGAAGTGCGCTGTCGAGGGCGCAGAATTCAGAGTAGCGTTTGCATATGCTGGCTGCCGGGCGCGGGAAGGCAGGTTCGATTTTGATCGTGTACGCGGTATACGCTTTGCCTTGGTCGGGAGTCTGCTCTTGCGCTGTCGGAATCGAGATTTTGAGGGACGGCATATTGGAGAGATGTGTGCGCGGCCAAAGGAAATGTGTCGCGTTTGGGAAGTGGTGGTGAATTAGGCACGCGGACGTGGATCGCGCCGATAGTGTTTAACAGGCTGTGGTCGCGTGCGCCGTCTGCGCCGATGGCCCTTTTGTTGAGTATTAGAATTTGTGCGTCTCGGCGCGTGCTGTTGACTGTCGCAAGTCACAATTAAAGAGAAAGACACGGTGCGATGAAACAATTCAAGAAAGAGCTTTTGGCGCAAGACCCGGGGTCCGCAGCTGGGTTGACGTCGTTGGATGCAGCCGCGGCATGCTAGCGCCACGTGCGTCACGAACTGGTCCTCAACACCATGATTACATCGCGAACGCTTGTTTCGCGCAGCCATGGGGTGGTAGTGAGCAGAGCTGCTTACATTTGTAATGTCTTCTGCTTTTTCCAGCATTACCGAAAATTTTGTGGGCCATGGTCCGACTCGTCTGGAGCTATCATCTCAGGCTCTGCAATGCCTTGAGCTCCATGTTGTCATCCACACTCATCACATCTTTCTCAACCTCCACTCAGCCAAGTCACAACTCTTTCCTTGGCTGAGCGGAGGCGCACGGGATTCGCCGTCATTCTTTCGCCCAGTTTCGACGTGACCCGTAAAACTTGTTCAAATGCCCCAACACGCCGTGGATATCTGCACACTCCTATTGTTAATGTCGCACGCGGTGCGCTTCCCGTGGTGAAGGATGCAGTTTAGTGATATTCCATTACGCTTCCAGCTTTTTCCCAACTACAAACTCTTACATGCGAAGCGACCCGCGCGTCGGCAGTAGCAATGACATGACCTTGAAATATGCTGCATATACCGAAGTTTTACCGCGGAGCACATGGCTCGGGTTCTGTTACCAAATCTTCTCCAGACAACTCATGGATCAAAGCGGTGAGCGTGCGGCTCACACGAGCGGAATAAGAAAACTATTGACTCCGCAATGGCTAGAGCTGTTCAGGAGCAAGCAACGAATCAGTCCTCCACAGTTTTCACCCCAGCCTCCTAGCGCAGTCCGGAGACGGGCGAGTGCCCTAGTCTTCTGCGACTTAGGATGCGGCTCAACCTCCAGAATCCACTTATCGGGGTTCGCTTCGGTCTGCGTAATCGCCCAAGCGCGGCTTCGGATGCTGCTCGCAACTTCGGCTTATGACAACAGAAGCCGGTTTCGATTGCCGGCTCAGTCAAGAACGGCGAAGCAGCTCTTCCCAAGGCTGTCGCACTCTTAACTGTGCCAAGCCCTCTTGATATAACCCCAGGCCAAGTGCTGGGCCAACGTGCCGAAAAGTCTGTTCTCCAATGAGGAATTTCACTTAATGCGGGGAGAGAGCACCTGTGCAGCAGCAAAATGCAACTGTCGCCGCTGATCTCCACTTGAGTCATGCGCTTGACCCCCCATGCCACCATGAGGAAATTCTAGCCTACCTGGGGCGAGACGTAGTCTTGTTGGTCATGTAACGGTGTTTGGTTGGGGCCAAGACAGTGGGGTAAGGTGGTATAGTTGGTATAGAGGCCCGCAAATGGCAGCGGGTTGAGTCGCCATCCCCGACTGCACGTATATTAAAGAAGAGGGGACCCCATATCTTTGTCCGATAGCTGTCATTTTCCGTCCATCGCAAGAGAGAGCCCTGAGAAGATGGCGACACAATACGACCAAGAGAAGATTTCAGCCCGCGATGCGGCGCAGATCACAGAGCACCACACGAAGCCAGGCAATCTTGCTACCAGCATGTCCCCTGAGAGAAGACAACAGGTTGAGAAGACATTGAAGCGCAAACTGGATGCGCGATGCTCGCTTTTCGTCTTGATCTACATCATGAACTGTAAGCCACCCCAGGATGAGACCTCTTCTTACCCAAACCATCCCATAACTACAATCGGTCTTAATTCTAAACTTGACTTATAGACCTGGACCGAAACAACATCGCTGCAGCGCGCTTAGGCGGCCTGGAAGAAGACCTCGGTCTTAGCGCTACGCAATACTCGACCTGCCTGAGTATTCTGTACGTGGGCTACATTTTGATGCAAGTGCCATCAAACATGATTATCAATGTTATCCCGCGTCCGTCTCTCTACATTTCGGTCGTCATGTTGGTAAGTAGTAAATTGTGATGCCGCAAAAAAAAAAAGATGAAAAAGCCCTAAGACGCGTACTGACAAGTCCAGATTTGGGGCATGATCAGCACGTTGAGCGGCAACGTCAACAACTTCGCGGGAATGGTAGCAATAAGATTTTTTATAGGCTTTGTGGAGGCAGCCTTCTTGGTAAGTGTCACAATCTACCGTGTCAATACGTTCATGGGCTGCACGTGAGGCGCATACTGACGTTTTGTGACAACTTCAGCCCGGAGCACTGCTCATCTTGTCCAAATGGTACACTCGACGCGAGCTCACACTTCGCAACGCCATTCTTTTCTGCGGAAATTTGATCTCCAACGCATTCTCATCGCTTGTGGGTGCTGCAGTTCTGGGTAACATGGAGGGTACTTTAGGCCACGAGGCCTGGAGGTGGTTGTACTGGTACGGCACTCGACATCCCCATTCTTCGTTGCAAAACACAGCTGACAAATATTGACAGGATTGAGGGAGCGGCTACCATGGCCATTGCTATTTCGGCCGCCTTCATCCTCCCCGATCTGCCCCACAACTCTCGCGGCTTCACCGAAGAAGAGCGCGCCGTCGCCGTTCTACGGATGACGGAAGATGTGGGTGAGGCCGACGAAGACTCCGCCGAGCAGTCCGCCTTCGCTGGTTTCTTCATGGCTGTCAAGGATGTAAAAATCTATGTCATGATGTTGACTTTTACCGCATACGTCGTCGGACTCTCCTTCAACGCCTTTTTCCCCACACTGACCCGAACACTGGGATTTGGCTACATCACGACGCTGCTTATGAGCGCTCCTCCGTGGGCATTTGCCTGCGTTGTCAGTCTGATCAATGCATGGCACGCCGATCGCCAGCAAGAACGTTTCTGGCACATTGTTGGGCCCATCATGTTCGGCATCGTTGGATTTGTCATTTCCATGGCTACTTCAAATACAGCAGCGAGATACGTTGCTTTGTTTTTGCAAGCATCTTCATACGCTGGATTCATCGTTTTCTACTCGTGGATCTCTTCTTCATTCCCTCGTCCACCCGCCAAGCGAGCTGTAGCCATTGCTATGATCAACGCCTTTAGTCAGCGTAAGTGCACCTCTAGGCCTAGGCCATCATTCGTAGCCTGTGCTAACTTTGAACCATGTAGTCGGAAACATTGCTGGATCCTATGTCTGGAACATGTCGGCCAACGGATACAGGAACAGCTATGGAGTCGTCACAGCCATGTTTGGCGCTACAATCTTGGGCTGCTTCATCTTTAGGGTTATTCTCGTGCGCCTTAACAAGAGGTTGGATGATGGCACCGATGCGTGGGTTGTGCATGGCGATGTTGCGGAGCAGACTGCCGCCACGGAAGGCGTCAGCGTTGAGGAGGGCAAGAAGATGATGGGAGACTTTAGATACCTTGTTTAGGACACTGGGCGCATACGGTGGGTATAAGTTCGAAATGCAGAAGTAGAGCAGGCTTACGGGCTTCAGAGTTAGGTCAGGAAAATGTTCGGAAAGAGGACGTTGCTCTACAATACTGTGCCCAAGTCGTGTGAAATGCAAATAACTATTGGAATACGCAACGATCTCTCAATCAAGAGCGATAACATCGAGAAGCGACAAGCCATACACGCCATACCAGGTTGAGGGTGTCGCACCTTCCTCCCCAAACCTCGTCCCACTTTGAGGATGCTTGGCGTCATAACACACTCTCACGCAACAGCGTGTGATGTTATTCTCCCATTCAGCAAGCTTCTCAACAGGTTACGATGGCAGGCATTAAGAGGAAGCGATCTACCCAGAAGATGAGGGCAGACGACTACCTGGAGAGCATGAGATACGGGCCTCAAAACGGAGACACGCCATCTACACTGCAAGAGGGCTTTCGCAAGACACCACAATGGTCAGCCCCAGAATACAGCAGATAAATCACCCAAGACCGCCCCAGGCACGACATTGTCAAGCCACTTTCCTCTGTCACCTCACCACGTAAATCGATATGCAGCTCACCACAGGACAGCCCTTGCAGCTCCCAATACAGCAAGAGCTCCCAAGAATACGAATATGCATACCAGCATACCCACTCTCTCGATCTTGAGATGAACGATGTCTCCTTCACCATGGGGTTGATGGAAAGATTCGACGACCACACGCAAGGGAGCCTCAAAGTATTCTTACGAGAATTCGAGGTTGAAAAGAAGAGATTCAAAGTACGAATCCTGGAAGGTGGAGATACAACGATGCTCGCGGACTTCATGGCCCTCATCCAGGCTTGCAACCCCGACATCAGCCTACGAGACTCAATTCCGCTGTGGATGATCCGCATATTCGACGCACCGCACAAGCCCGTGAGATACCAGAACCGCTTCAAACCACTAATATTCATCCTTTCCTTTGCCGCCTCGGCTCTCTTAAGCAAAGACTGCCCGCCTGGCATTGATGCTGCGTTTGAGGAGCTCTGCATCCATGCCGAAAGAGAAACGCGAAATACGATATACCTCTGCAACACCTGCGTAGACGACACCACCCTCGACACCACCTCAGGCCTCAACACCATCCGAGAGCATGGCAAGCTCCCTCATCCAAAAAGCTCTACAATATTTTTCTGTGTGCAGACACATCAAATCTTCTTCCAACGAGATCGCGTGCAGCAACATCAGCACTCACTACCACGATGGATGCTTGGCCCACTCGCCAAACGCCGTTGTTCGTTTTGGCCCTAGAAAATGCAGGATTTAAAGGAAAAAGCTTTCCTGAAATAGGGAATTATTGTTACTGGTACCCAGACACCAAGCCAGCGACGCAGCACCTGATAGTGGATGTCACTGAGGGCAAGGTCAACATGAACGCGCTCATCAACCACATCCTCCCCGAACCGCGTCCTGGCTGAAGCTCCGAAAGACTCTCACTTCGCCGCTATGTCACCACAAGGAGACCTTCTTCTTCATCATCGTGGAGCTTTTACGTCGACTACGAAGACGGCGAACTGGTGCTAAGGAAATGTGGGATCGAGAGGGAGCTAAAGGGGAGGTGGGATTCGGCGAGTGTTTTCCACCAGAAACTGACTCTGTCATTGACATGCGACCTTTGCCTGATGCCTGTTTTCCGCAGTGGTAGCACAAGAGCATCAAGTCATTGGAATGGCATTTGCGGCCGACTCCAAGGTGGCGAACGAGACTCAAGTCTCAAACATTTTGTTGAGACATTTAGGGAGTGTACAGATTGCGCCCGATTATCTTCACATGAAGGTTGGCTACGGCACAGAGAAGATCACGGCCTGGAGAATATTGTATAGTGCATTGACCCTCACCGCTCACGCGGGCCTGTTTGCGACTACAGTATCCGTGCGCCAGATGCACATGGTCGCCAGTTGCACACCCCAACAACAACAATATATTCAAAAAGATAAGGTTGTAGAGCCACCACAAATTATAATAAAATTGCGTAAAGCTAGTATTATACTATATACAGGCCTGCAGAAGTTTTAGCTTATTTAGATATTTTTTTGGAGGGCGTTATCACCCGGTCACGGCGACTACGCGGTGGAGCAGCTCGTGCAACCCTTGCGGCTCCCACCACAGCTGGAGCAACACCACCACGCTTTTGACGCTTTGTAGCTGGCGTATGAGGTTGTGAAGCCTTGCGCTTACCCTTTTGGGACAGTTGTATAAGCCTTTTGGTGTTGTTGATAAGCTCACGGTGTTGTTTCTTGGCCAGCTTTTCAGCGTCCTCCTTCCTCTTCTCCTCCGCCCGTCTCTCCCGCTCTATACGCTTCACAGCTTTGAGTTGAGCCTCACAATCGCGTGCTGCCTTCTTAATCTCAGCTTGCTTGGCTTTTTAAAGATTTTTAAGCTCGGCTTATTATTATTATAATGCCCGACGATCGCGAGCTCGTTGTACACTCCTAGGCGACCACAGTTTGGCTCCCCTATAGTAAACCTCGTCCTTATTAAGCTAGAGGGTGAAGGACTGCTTTAGTCGCCTCTCCTTAATAGCTAGGGACTGCCTAAGGCCCCTAATCTCTTTATAGAGTATACTATTTTAAGCTGCGATATAGTATAAGCTTTGTTAAAGCTTCTTAACGTCTTTACTACCCTAATCTTTTACCTTACGGCGTACAATTAACTTAAGCTTAAGCTAGTTATTACTAGAGAGGACTAACTAGCTACTATTAGAATCTGAAGCCTCTTTAGTAAACTTCTTAAGTACAGCGTCTAGATTAGCTAGCTATATATTAGTAGCTTTAAAAGACCTTTTAATAAGTGGAGGTTTAAATACAGAGCTCTAGGACCTCTAGAAGAGTGGGAAGAAGTCTCTTTTAGTTAAATTAAGTAACCTTTAGCTGTCTTAAAAATATCTAGCTAACTAAGTTAAGTAAGCTGTTGTAAGGGGTTTAAATATTACTATATTAAGTAGTTGAAGCGTATAGGTAGCGTAAGGTGGAAATACAAATAAGAGGATCTTTTTATTGTAGCAATATTTAATAAACTCTATAGTTATATAGGATCTGTGGCTGTTAAGGAGTAGTAATTAATATCTAGTTAAAGTGTATTGTCTAGTCTCCTGTTTAAACACCCTCTTAAGCTAAGCTAATCTAATATTGTTATTACTCTAGCTAGAGGGTAATAACGTAGTAAATACTAAGTATTCTTCTACTTATATAGTATTAACTTAGCTTAATTAAATAGCTCTATTAGCTCTCTAGAAGATAAGAGTTAGACTTAAAGCTTTGCTATCTAAATAAATATAAGCTATTACTATTATCTACTCGCTTAAGCTATCTTTAAGTGCTTACCTTACCCCTTTTTACTTATAGAGTCTTTTGTTAAATATACGTTTTATATTGCTAACCTAGCTAAGTTAAAACCCCTTTTTGTCTATATTAAATATATGTGTTAGTTGTACGTTATACTCCTCTATCTTTTTATGTAAAAGCTTAAAATATAAGCTGTACTTAGCTCCTAAATTAGCTTTAGTTCGCTCCTTAGCTATAGCTTTGCCCGAGCGAGAGATAAGATAGTTGGGATAATAGCGGAGGAACCGGGAAACCTAGCTTTCAGAGACTAGTTTGCTAGCTAACTCGCTAGCAAACTATTGTACTATTATTTTTATAGGTAGCAAACGTCGTTCGGTAAGCGTTTTAATATATCGTACAAGCTCGGCTTCGCGTTGTGGGTGGAGGGATTGGTTGCGTACGCTATAGTCCTCGTTTTGGTGTTTGTGTCGTCTCATCAGCGTCGTTCGTGTTACGCTATACTTTTTGGCAATTTTTTGGTACGAGAATTGTTCTCCTGGATCGCGCGATTCGATTTCTGCAATTGCTTCTTGAATCGGATCCATGGTGGTTGAGTTATGACGCGTTGAAGTTTTGTTGTTGTGGTGGTGGGGGTGTGCAACTGGCGACCATGTGCATCTGGCGCACGGATACTGTAGCGCAAAGGTCAAACGCCCGTAAAAGCGCTGGCCTCGCAGTCCTACAATGTTCCCACTCACGAACCATTGCTCCATACACTCTGTGCTGTTCTTGTCTACAACCTTATTATAGAATAACTTCACCTCACCGCGCAAGGCATCTTCGCGACTCGAAAACATGGCAGAGGTGAGTGGCAACCACCATCCGGAGCAACACGCAGAATCGGACGACGGCGCGCCTAGCGACAGCTCTGAATGTGCAGAGGTCGTTTTGTATGAAGTCCGAAAAGCGCAACACGACGCAGACGGCGACCTCCTACTGTCATCATTAGCAAGTCTAGCGCCCTCCCATACGGTTGCTTTTGTTCTCCAACTGCATCGCGTTCTTTCCATCCATCCATCCACCCACCACAATTACTGTAATGGATACGACGACCTAAGATCCCGCGACTACCAGAATTGTCGTGCAAATTCGGCTAGACGACAGTTTTTTACATCTTTCTTAAATCTTACTCTACTCGGTCCCTAATGTCGCCCACGTCTCTTAGCGCATTGCCTCTTTCTATTATCTGTATCCTCGATGTCAGAGCATGCGCTTTCTACTTTTCCAAACGCATTAATGCCGTCCGCGCGGCCGTTTCGCATCATGTACATGCTAATGCTGTCATCCCCCTCTCCCCGGCTATGGAGCAAGGCATCTCTGAGAGCATCATCGCTTGAAACCTCAACCAGTTCCGAGGTCAACTCTGGGTGCATGTAGAAGAGGCGGTGCGCCGAAGGCCAGTATCTCGAGTTCTGTGTCTCTTCGAGAGAGCGTTGGAGCATAGCTGAACGGATCTTACGGCGATCCACGTCCACGGGCTCTGGATGCATGCGAACTCTGTCGTTATCATAGTCGATGAACTCTCAGACTGGTACCAGCAGCGACTACTCGGGGAGGATGATTTCGACCTGCATGTGCTGGAGTTGGAAGCTACCATTAAATTCCTTGCTTTGGCGCTCTGGACCCCATCATCAGGAAGCCTTGCGGGGAAGATTCTCGAGTGAAGACCTATTAGCGGCAAGCCGGAGGCGATGTTTCTTGGCCCAGTAGAGCTGTCGGGCAACAAAGGCTCAGAGTGTGGTGTCGCGCCAGTATTCCGATATGTCTTCTCGTCCTCGCTCTGCCCCAAAGATCCCATTGTAGTGCCACTGGTACAGATCCTCTATTTACAGCTTTAGACGCGCTTTATCTTGGATCTCGAGAATGCCCATTCGTAGTATCTTGATGTCTGTTTGTTCTCGTCACCGTAGATATTCCCCACAGGTCATTTCAAGGCCCTGGACGTACGTTTCCTTTGTGTAGTGTGGTTTCTGCCGCTGAACAATCGGACCGCCGGTACAGATGAAGCCCGTGGGCAGAAGGTGTCCGGCTCGAGGTTCCCAATAGGAATGGTTGCGAGCGTCGTCAGCTGGGAGGGATCGTGTTGTGGCAGCCATGTCTTTTGCTTATATTTATTAGTGGGCGGGTGTGACGCGGTGAAGTTGAAATTACTGGAAAGTAGTGTTGAGAGTTCTTGTTACAGTAGAGCCGGGGTTTGCGGTCACGGCGCACAGAAGAGAGTTAGAAGCTGTAAAGCCTTTTGTGGTCGCACTGCGTAAGTGTGAGAGTGCCGTTGCGAGGTATTGGTGACTGCGATCTTCGAGAGCGGGAGCCGTAGCATATCGTTTGGGTATGTTTATGAATGCGGTGGTTATTGGTGGGTGGTTCGCTGTCGAGGACCCCGACGGTACCATGGGAATGCGATGAGAGAGAGAAGGGAGAAAAGCTCAGAGAGCGTTCGACAAGTAAATGAGATGAGCCGTGCACAATGCGCACACAGGGTAGAATCGGATGGTGCCATTACGGCTTGGAGTTTATTGGTGTTGCTTGCGTGGGCGACGTGATGTTATGGTGGGAGTGAGGTAAGTTGAGATGAGGTAAGTTGAGATAAGGTAAGTTGAGATGAGGTAAGTTGAGATGAGGTAAGTTGAGATGAGGTAAATTGAGATGAGGTGGGTCGTAGGCTTGAATGTGAGTGAGGTGAGGTGAGATGAAGTAAGCTTTCAGTAACACAGGTAGTTATGATCACATGTGGCAAGGTGAAAGTGAAAGTTTGCAGTACTACTGTCCAATTCTCATTGATTTGTGTTTGGTACGTGAAGAAAAGAGATGGCTACCTAATCATCTTCTGGCAATTCGTCCAGGCCTGACAGGAGGAACCTAGCAACACCAACTGTAGCTATAGCGTCTCCGTATGTTGTATTCCAGGGAAGATCATTACTAACCATGGACTTCGTTGGGAAACAAGTTTCCGAGATATCCCCTAGACGCAACTTGAGCCCAATATCCCTACTGTCCGAGCAACCTTCGAACACCCCCATGAGATTAACCACCTCGCACCTAACGCCCACATGTTTAATCCTTCCTGTCACTCCTCCCCGGCCTCATACAATGCGTCCCAACGCATGTTTGTCTAACGATGTGCTCCCCCAGTTCAGGATCAATGGTATGTCTTCATCAAACCCAGTCTCACTGAGCATGCATTGGCGACTAATTACGGGATGCTCTGGGTGCGTTTCGAGAGACTGGCAGCCGCGGTCGATAGCCGTTTGCGAAAAATTTCTCTGCCTGATTATTTCCGCATCGTGAAGGGCCTGGGGAAGACCGGCGGTGGTGGGATAGTTGTTGTATTGAATAGAAGTGGTGAAATGACGTGTCGTATCATCGCAATTCACGATCGCAAACGTGATGGGGAAACCTCCGATCTTCCCACCTGACCTCGACCGTCTTTCTGCGTCTAGGGTCCAGAAACAAGCAGGGTCATGCTCTAACAATGTCTCCAGTATCGATTTCACACTCTGCAGATGACTATGTGGCCGATGTAGTATGATATCCTTGGGCTCGCCTGGATGAAACGCGTCGAGGGAGATGTCACCAGATGACAATAGTGTCTGAATACGTTCTGTGTGTCGGGCACAGGGGACAACCGGGCTGGTGGGGACTGACGCACTCATAGCATAGTCGGCAGCTGGGGACGCCATCAACTCTTTCGTCTGCTTGGGCTAGATCTTAGGCGTCCGAATGTTCTTCAGAAGGGTGTACGACTATGGAGTCGAGGCGGATGCGGGAAAATGGTACAGGGACGTATGCGAGGATGATGCGAGGGCTCTTGTGGCGGATGTGTGTGGCAATGTTGCTCAGCTTGGTGAACAGCTCTTTTCGTTTCAAGCTGGGGCTCACCAGACCCCAAGACTGGGTGCGCAGTCGAGGGTGCCAAGGATACGGGGTTGTTGGGCTAGTGATACCTAATGGACCGCGTGACCGACCACGTTCTCGCGGCCATGCGAGGTGCAAGGTAGTCCGACTCTTCAAAATAGCTGAAGTTGTTGAACCGGTCTGAGCCTTTTCTGCGGCCTGGAGGCTCAAAGAAATCGAATGATTCTCGAGCGGGCAGAGGTAGAAGAAGGGAGGCATCAGTGACGTGTAAGAGTGGGCATGTGGTAGGTGAGAAATGGGTTCCAGTCCGTCGCTTGAGATACATAGCGGGCGGGGAGCGGGCTGTGGACTGCGCTTACGCGAATGCGTAAGTGGCGCATCAGTCTGGACTCTTGCAGAGATTGCGGGCTGATAAAAAAAGCATGTATGCAGCAAGGAGGGTTGAATATTGTCTTTGCCCAATGCTCCATCAGAAGCCGCGCACAACCTGACCCCAGGCTGACGCCTCGGACCTGCCTGGAACGAGTGATCTAGGGTTATCATTCGCATCTGTACGAATGCAGCCTTCAAATCGACCTGGCCGGAAGGATAGATTTTGACTCATAGCATGCAATAGCCCTAGTGCAGTTTGACGGAAGTGAAGATTGTTGGTATTACAAATTAGTGAAGAGCAGATCATCTTAGTACAAGTAGTTTCCGACGAGCGTGGCCGTATTAACCCTGGTGCTTATCCCACCACTTATCGCCTAGTAATTTCTTCGCAGTTGGGTAATCTCTCTAGTCTAGTTGCATGATCTTTACGATGGATTCCTTGTCCTCCTTGCTTACCTGACGACCCGTCACCCCGCGGAAATGTGTCACTTCTTTAACGAGGACTTCACGCATGAACTAGGCGATAAGTTCAATTGTTTTAACATCGCAAATATCCAGGAAGTTCGTGGGGAACGGACCAAAGAAGCGAAATTGTTCTTTCAAAATGGCTGGCAAGTACATCTCGTCCTCTCAGTGTAGGTTTTCCTGAGTGAACAGGGAGAAATCTCCACCAATGCTCAGAGCGATAAGCTAGGAGTATATTGATTAGCAGAGAACTTTGCATAGATGGAATGTAAACAGACGCAAGCGCTAGGGTACCTACTATAGCACCGAAAGACCAAATATCCGTCGCTGGAGTCCAAGGTGTCTCCATGAGTATCTCTGGGCTCGACCATATTGGTGCTCTCGTAAGATACTCTGAATTCACTGCACCTGGACCGACAGAAAGGCAATGGTCCAGATCGCCTGACCTGGCTTGGGAAACCTGATTTCCATCTTTCCCGAGATTGACGAGTATATTATCGGGCTTCACATCTTCATATTGCATTAGCTTAGCTTCTAAGTCCCAAGGAAGCAAGCCTGCCTCTGCATACCCGTGTGTGCATGTCCTTGCTCATGCAAGTCGTGGAGAGCTTCTAGGACTGGTCTGGCAACAAGTTTAATCTCGTTGCGAGTCAATGGTTTCCTGATATTTTCTCCAAACAGATCCGCGTCATGATATTCCAAGACCATGGTTACTGAAGAAGAAGACCCCTCAACTTCGTCCATCATTCGCCTGGTGCTAGTTATACGGATTTGGAACCTCCTCAAGGTATCTCATTCTACTTGAATCTCTCAATGGATAGGACCGCTTTTGATGACGACATTCTTGTTCTCTTGGTCCCTAGGAGCTGTCAATTGGCTGATCAGTCTAGTACCGAGATGCAGTTCACGTCGCAAAACACACGCTTCGTAGCTGCTTTGTTAAAGTGTATGTTCCAACTCGGCCTTGGAGAGTCTGCCCAACCTTGAATAGGGAAGCCATGGGTGCGTATGAAGTCGTAAGTATCTGCAGATGAAGATGGCATTCGATGATTAATGGCTAGCTGAAACCCGTGCCGCAAACGGTGCAGTCCCACCAAGCGTGGGCCGCGTTTCTTTTGCGTATATGGACATTTTCGCCGATGATGGGAAGTCACGAATGGATAAAGGAAACAAGGCTAGAGGAAGTCGTCTGTGCTTCTCAGGGTAGAATACCTGATGGAGAGGCAGGGTGGCGCCTTCCATATTGAGCATAGCCCAGTCGGGTAAAGCAGGTCCCGCTCTATCCCCACTGGTTCAAGATATGCATTACTCTTTGCATCATCACAACACGTTACACTTCTTTTGCCATTGCGCTTTGTATATAATTCAAGGGACGTGATATTGCTCACCCACATCTTCTTCTGCCGTATCAGCTCGTCACAATGGTCTCGACGCGCTCACATCCCCAAGGCGACTTCCCTGCAAGCGAACCTTCACCCACCAAGAAAGCGCCGCGATCATCGCGCAACTCTACCGCATCGCCTGCCCCGACATCGCCGTTGGATTTCAATACGTCGCCGACTGCTACAAAGTCGCTTGCCAGACGCGCAGTCTCCAATGCCGCCGCCGAAATAAGCCCTCCTTCCCCTACCGAGATCAATGAGCCTGTTTGGTGCCACACGGCCTCCAATCTTACCATTATTTGGCTGGCTGTGTCGATACCACTCGTGCTATGGGACTCGCTGTACATCTTGCTGCGTCCGCATACCATGGCTGGTGGTGCGCTGCAATGGCCAATCTGGAAGCCATACGAGATCTACGCCGCTATCGACCACGTATACGGATGGCCCGGATGGGAGAACAAGGACGGATTCGGTGGCGCGCAGGGCGCGCTCAATGCTGTCGAGCTCGTGCTGTACGGTCTTTATGCGATGATCGTATACAACCACGGCGTGCCGACTACTGGAGGCACTGGTCTGCAGCTGAGCCAGGGTGTGGGCAAATTCTTCGCCGGCGGAATCAAGGTGCGCGGCAAGACCGGCAACCGCGCACTCATTATTGGTTTCGCAGCGGCCGTCATGACGCTGAGCAAGACGGTCCTTTACTGTGAGTATGCATGCTACGCAATCTGGAGACAGCGTGTTAATCATAGCAGACTTCAATGAGTACTTTTCGGGCTTCGCCAACGTTCGTCACAATGATTTCTTAACGCTTTTCTTCTTCTACGGTGTCATGAAGTAAGTTGCCGGCCCTTGCCGCTTTGCGCTCCATCTCGCCCAGGACATGAAGCTAATACTTTTCAGTGGCCTTTGGGTCATCTTCCCTGCCTACATGACCGTTGTCTTCGGCACCGATATTCTCCAAGCCCTTGATATCGCCGCTGAATCTTCATCCAAGAAGCGGTATTAGCTTCAGCTTGTATCGAACCACCACACACCATCTTCACCCTCACTACACCGAGACCCCGTGCGTCATTGAAAGGCTTCAATGTTGGTCGCCAACACCGTCAAGATCCCTCTGCAACCTTTCGGTGCCGATTGAGGCGTCGCCCAGTCGTAGCCAGCACTTCCTCCATCCCGCCAAGACAGCTACCATTTGGTCCTGCAGCGACCAAGGCGCTGTCTTGTATGGGTGAGGGAGATCCGAAATCACTCGTATTGAAACTGGCGATATAAGCAGGTCGCAGACACCTCACCTCAGATACCAGAGCCCTGCTTCAACGTTTCAATCTTTGCGCCTCCTCAATCGTATCATTCGACGTGGAAGGGAATTTCAGTTCCCGCGCCCTGGTTTTTGTCACATGACCGCTATCTATTCTTTTGAAGAGTACTCGCATGCGTCGTTTGAACAGAGGAGCGCCTTGAGAAGCATTGGCATAGAGCGCGTTACAGCATTCACGCATTCTCACAAACTTGATTTTTGGAACACATCGTAAGCTACGGCTCTTTTGATGCCGACTTCTCATTTTAAGCTCTTATTTTGTACACTTGATCCATCCAAAGAACTAATTTTGATGATTATGTCCCCTCGGCGTTGCCATCGTTTTTACCCAGATCACAGGGGACGGTCCATACAAGCTCTCAGTCACTAAATGACGTCTTAACCTGTTGTGAAAGTTACGTGCTGATCCCTGCCGACACAACTCACATGATAAGGCAACTACAACCGAACCCACAAATTCCCTTCCTCTCCTGACCCTTGATCTCAGCTTTGTGTGCATCCTTCTCACCATCCTCAACCCCTTGAATTCCCTCACTGATTCTTCTTCTCGTCTCATTCAGGTCTGCCATGCTGACTGCCCGACCGAACGGCCCCTCATCCTCCTCCACAAACGCCTTCTTCCTCTCCATCTCGTCCCTTCCAGGTGTACTGAAAATACTACGTTTAGAGTTTGCCGTTCCACCAGAGACATTTGATATCGCGGAAATGGAGACGTGGCGAGCGGGGTTCGCGGTAGTCGGAGCATTCTGGTTGTAGACGGCTTGGGATGGCGACAAGTGCATGTGAGTATCTCGAGCCCGGTAGACCCATGCCTCTGGGACTCGAGGCCTGGCGCTGAATTGCCGTGAATGGTCAGCATGGGCTAGATCCTGCCGAATATGCTGCGGGACATGGCCCGGTTGGGTGAAAGGCGAAGGCTGCGCTTTTTCTGCATTTCTTGCAGCTTTGGCTGCTCGAAGGCGTTCACGGCGTGCTTCGACGTATATTCGCAAATCTCCATGGCTAGGCTCCGACTGTGGGTGCTTGATGCCGAAAGCACTAGGTTTGAATGTCCGACGTGAGTATGATGGGTTGTCGATGCCAGTGTTCATTTCCGCCGCTAGCACCCCATCCTCTCCTGTAGGATTATTGGCAACTGCGGGGCTTGGGATAGCATCCGCGGGCCGCTTGAAACGAGTAAATGATGCTGGGGTGCCCATAGGAAGGTAGGCAGATCTCTTCTGTGAGGTTGTCATGGGTGTGGGTGTTTCGGGACAATCGGCGTCTATGTCGCTATCTCTACCTCTCTGCACCTTCCCACTATGCAGCTGCTTCTTTCCTTGTTCTTCGACCTTCTCCTTTCCAAGGTCTGCTAGTGGCTGCTCGCGGTTTTGAGGCAAGTTCGTCGGCTTGCTATACGGTCTCTTCCTCGGGCTTTGACTTTGCGATCCTCGCTTGACTGGTGACGACCTTCTTCTCAACTCGCCTCCCCCTCCTAGTCCCGATCCTTCCGTCATGTTCATTCCGTGCTTTGCCTCTCCGCCATTGAAATCTTGGACCTGCGTATGCTGGAGCCCATCGCTCTTGGGTCGCGCATCCAGCCGCCCCCGTAAGCCACTCGGTATCTCACTCGGTATACCAGAGTCTGCATACTGCAAGCGCATAGCCTCTGCCAAGCTCGGTGGCGGAGAGGGCGTGATGGCGCGAATTGTCGAGCGGGCTGAGGCAGGGCGCACAGGACTTGATGGTGCCGAGCTAGGCGGGCATGGACGGAAATGCGTCGACATGCCTATGATGGCAATTGCCCGGTAAGCCTTTTATTGTGTTGGCAAAGATATCAGTGTGGCGGATGCCAAAAGAGAAAGTGATGCGGACCGAGAAAAGACAAGAGTCGAGTCATGTATGGACCCAAATTACGCTGCCACGTGGGCTGGGAACATGCGCAAACGGGCGATGTTTTATTCGAGGGGTTGAAAGTGAGAGAGAATTGCCAGGAGCTTCCTTTTTTCTACCCGGAAAGCGCTGTTGAGTTATCAGAGGTAGATTGCATTGAGGTGAGGGTTTACTCTGCAGGCTACAACATGATCATTGTGAGATGAGGTGAAGGTAATGCTGTCGACAACGTTGTCATATGACTTGGATATGTTAGTTGCGAAATTTGCAATGGCTCTGCATTCTTTGGACTCGATTGGAAGAGGCATCGCAGATGCAATGTGGCCTTGTTACACAAAGTACGTCATGGCGAGGCTGTGCGGTACATGTGGTGTAGGCTCACACGACAGAAGATATGCATGCTATTCATAGCCAAACAAACGCGTTGATCCTGCAGGACTCCGCGAATAGCAATCATGAGTAGAGTTGCGAAAGTTCAGGGTATATATACACTTATTCATTCTTGGAGGTGGGCACTTTTTCTCATTCTTCCTTGCTCTCTCCTATCAATGATTGTATGGCTATCCCTAATTGCTATTACTAAATCCACATATTCGCATGCTTATCTAAACATCATTACCGCATCTCTTCCTACTACTTTCCCAAGCGCTACTTCTGTGTAGGCAAAGAAAATGCAGGTTTCGCTTTGACACGTTCGTCCTCGCTATCGTCATCTGAATCATTCTCGCCATCAGCGCTGTTCTCTTCTTCCAAACTACTCTTTCCATCACGATTGCCTTGTTCATCCCCACTGCAGTCATCGTCATTTTCGTCCTCTTCGTCTGATGTCTCAGCAGATTCGCTTTCACTCTCAACGTCCCCTTTTTCCTTGTGTGCTCCTTCTTCCTCGCTATCCTCGCTATTCGTCTCAACAATAACAACCAAAACGGCAGGTTCATGTGCCTGGCACACCAACTTGGCCTTCGGCACGCAAATAGCCACCTCAGCATCTTCGCTGTGACTCATCTCTCCAGCCGTGCTGTCGTTTACGACTTGTACCTCGATTTTCCGCACTACTCCAACCGGATCCACAGCAGCCTCTTCCTTGGTGCTGAGCGGGTTGTATACCGCAGTCTCCCTGAAAGAATACTGATCGTGTTTCCCCACTGTGCCTCCAACGACATTCAAGTGTACCTGCCGCTCGGGACGAGTCACCAAGGTGTCCTGAACCTCAAGTTTCTCGAGCGTCAAATTTGCCTTGTCCGTTCATTTGCTCACTGTGCGAAGAGCAGTGACGCCAATCTTGATATTGCGCTTATCTTTGATGTTGAAGCATTGACGTTGCGCGGGTTTTGTCTCGCCGTGTTCTGGGGTTCGGGTGGAGGTTTTAGAGGCAGCGGGCGCAGTTGGCAGGAGGTGGCTTTTGGGCAGGGATTTGGCGCGGCTCTTTGAGCGTAGCTGCAGGTTGTGGGTGGGGGTGTGCATTTTGTCTAGGCTGGAGTGAAATTTTGTTTATGCAAGTTCCAGGCTAAGTTGTTGAAGCTTGTGTAATAGAAGTGGCGGATGGAACCCGCAGTTTGTATTCTACTGGGCTTTTAGAGTCGAAAAGTTGGTCGATTTTATAGTCAGTGGCATATCGCGATTCGGGCCCACGTTCATAGGACCTGTGAAGGGGTTTCCAGCGCGTAACCATTGCGAATATTACTGTGAAGCTTGAACTCTAACTTTCCGCGCGACTCAACGGTAAGTTGGCAAGCGTCCCCCATTCATGTATTCATAGTCGAGCGGGCGCATTTTAATGTGATGGTCACGCAGTGACGGTTCTACGCATATCGGGAAATGTATCTAATCACCTGAAGCAATATGTAAATCCCATTACTAGCTAATGTAAGTAGCGTCTCTCAAGCCTGATAGCCCCTTGCCAAAACCGATATCCTCCCCACTGCGCTTCACATAACCACACAGCACCATGAACGCCCCTCATCCTCGCCAGCAGTCCCATCAAACTCCATGTCCGGATACACGGTTAGAATCTGTTCTCTATACTCCTCCACTTCTCTCGTTGGATCCTTGCTTAGAGAATCGGTGGAAAGCGACTTCTGATATGTCGACGTGCTATCCACTGTTGCCTTGTTCGCCATAGTTTGCGCGCGCTCCCTCAACTCATTGCGCTGTCGCCGCTGTATTGCCAGATCGTCGTAGGAGCCCCAGGGTGGAGGTCGTGGACCATTCTGTGCGTCTGTGAAGGAATAGGAAGATGACGCTGGAGCTGAACCTACTTGCGCAGAGTATCCAAAGGGTGATTCATTGCTGTTAGTATAGGAAAGTGGCCGCGTTGGGTAATCTGAGCCTCGCGGCAGTAGCTGACCGACTTGATACTTCGAGTTCGCATCCTTGAATGATCTTTTTCGGAGCGCGGGCACCTCCTCATCAGTGTCAGGCCAATGACCTTGGGGAACGCATGACTCAACAGACGGCGGAGGTTGCGTACGATCGTGAGCTATGACCCAATGGCTTTTACTGGGATCAGGGACGTTTGCGTCGTATAGTGAAAGTGTCGGCATGGATAACAGAGACTCCCCAGGTGCAGGACGTCGTTCTTCCGATTTTTTTTCAGAATCGTGGTATGAAAATGGCAAGGGTTTGCGGCGAAGGTTGGCAGTGGTTTGACTTGTTGTTGAAGAGACTACACCATCTCGAACCTCTAGCCTTTTACTTGATGAGCTCGCTATTCGCGCCGCAGATCTTTCAAATGCAGCTCTCCTCATTAGTTCGTCTCCAACTGTGTATTCGTTATGGCGCCTGTCTCCGAGTGCGACATGCTCGATTGGTAATGGGGGCAGCGGGCGACAGTTGGTACTTGAGTCCGCGCTGTTTTGTGGAACTGGTTTACGCGAAAATGCATGTCCCGATGCGCCGTCAACAAGTTTCGATCGTTGCACCCGAAGGTGCGATGAGTGTTGGTCGCACGTTGTGGTCTCTCTTTCCGCTAACAAGTGGGTGCCGCGTGGGATGACAGACTGTGTAATGTGAACCGAAGTTGCCGGTATAGTGCTCTCCTGAGTTCGCGCTCGATTGGTCCATTGTGTTTGTCTTTTGCTAGATTTTCCCGTCTTGAGTAATGTTGCGAAATTGACACGCGCTTCAGGACTGCTTGTCGTAGCCTGATCAAGGGGAGCATTTTGTCTCGGGGCATCCTTGATCAGGTCTTGAGAATTGTAGTTTACTCGCGACGAAGGCGCTGCGTTTATTCGTAGCGGGCTTGTAGTGAGAGAGTGTGGACTTGGAGGGCGTGACGAGGCTTCCGTGACGCAGTATGCCTGATATGGTCGTCTTTCGGTTGTATCGCGTAGTAAAGATAGCGCCTCGCCGAGCGCGTCGTTGGTGGTATCCGTGAGCATAAGTTGATTGAAGTTCATTAGTTTGGGCCGGCCTAGTAGATGAAAGCCAGTTCAAGATAAAGTCAGCGCAAGATAAAGCCGGCTGGTAGGTATGGTAAACATTTGATTAAGAGGGAATGCTACGATACACCCGAAGACCGGGGCGGGTTCATTTGTCTCCACGGGGGCAGGTCTTCGCTGTCGCTGTTCCACCGATACTCAAAGCCTTAGATATTTGACTGGAGCGCGATCGCTTCCAGGGAGTAGTAACCCGTGACCGGGCAATCGCGGAGCAAACATCCCGCGACAGTGAATGAAGGTTAAGTGGTCCGTGCATGACATTCAGATACCGACCGTGGAGTAGCAGTCATTCACACCTTTCCTGAGCCCTTGCTCAAATAGCCAAGTGAAGCCACCTCTATAGCCGCTTTCCCTGATCCGCTTCAGAATCCAAAGCTCGAGCATGCCAATCTTGTCACCACGAGTGTCCCTACCCTCAAAGAAAGCAAGTGCATCTTGATATCCGACTTGCCAACCGTACTCGTACTTTTCGTGTTCGTACTGGCCGTTTGGGTCCACGCCGCTCCAATAAGATACGTGTTGCTGGATTGCTTCCTGCATACGGCTGTCTCTTTCGTGTCGAGCCTTTTCGACCATGCCATGCCTATGATCGGCGGACATGGACGTGTAGTTAGGAGGGACGATGCTTCCATCTTCTGTCTTGGCCTTGAAACCCCATTCACCGCCCGGCATCCAATCCATCTTCCACGTCCAAAAGAAGCTACCACCAGCTCGCTCTTGGTATCTTCTGCTCTGGGCCTGGCCAAACTGTTTCACTAGCTCCTCCTTTGGCAATCCACCACCCTTGGCCCATGAGTCCTCAGTCATAACGCACGAATATTCGCCAACAATGACCTGAACTGCACCGCGATCATGAACGGAGCCTTCTTTGCCATCCAACTGTCCCAGCTTGGTGCCAGCTTCTTGGGTGATTTGCTGTGGAGATTTGGCCTTGTCCTCTTCGGTGAAGGCCCAGTAGTAATGGGTATCGATCACCACCGGGCACTGTGGGTGAGAATACACTGAGTTCTTTTGAAGCGACCAATCCACTGCCTTGGCAAGATTCCAGCCGTCAGATATGACGACGGGCATTCCAGGATCGATGGATGTAATAGCGCTAATGCACTCGTCGTACCACTCATACATACGCTCCGACTCCCATTCGGCCTCGTTGACGAGCTGTATGCCAGCAACTTCCGCGCCGGCTCTGGTGTCTTCGGCGATGAACTGACAGCAGCGCACGCCCAAAGAGCGATTTGCGGGGTTGGTCCAGAGTTCGGTACGACCACTGTTTGTGCCCGAATGTTCCTGTGCGTTGCCGCCACCTGGGAGTGCATGGAAATCGATCAAGACTCCGATGGAACGCGTCCGTAGCCGCTGGATCAGCGTGCGGATGCTGTCCCATGCTCCAGTGTAGACTTCGGCGTAGGGTTCAAAGGGGGTGCCCTGAGTGAAGACGACACCTGGCAGGTCATAGTAGCCAATAGGCAAGCGGACGGTAGTGCATTTGGCTACATTAGCAAGCCATCCGATGGCGTTCTCGGAGACAATGTTCGCCCAGTGGTCTTCGAACTTCTGCTTCGTTCCGGCGATACCTATCCTATCAACCCAAGCTTGGACAGCTGCAAGCTCACTTGATCCTTCGGCGCCTTCAGGGAACCGAGAGTTTTGAAGCCAGCGTTCAATGACATAAACAGATCCGAGGTTCGTGCCATGGTGGTAGCGATACCGGACAATGTCTAGAGAGGTAGGGTCGGTAATAGCGTGTTGTGGGCGATCGGAACTATGACCGTTGTGATTTTGCACGGGAGGGAAGTGATGTTGATGGTGCGCTTGCGGATTCTGGGGCTCGGCGTCTCGTTGAGAGAAGTTCTTGAGCTCGGCCTTGGCTTTCTGAAGGAAGCCCTTCATGGCGAAAGGCTTGACAGCGTCAGTGAGGGCCACGATAAGGGAACTAGTTAGAACTTACATGTTGATAGAGCAAAGGGTGTTAGCTGTGGTAGACTTGATCTGATTCACTTGATGTTAGAGGATTCGGAAGTACAGTGACAGTTCATAAGCTAGGTAGTTTGGGCGACAGTACAGTTCAGTAGGCGTCACGAGTCGAGACATGGTAGAGGCGTGCGACTGAGTCTATGCTTTTGTGGTGATGACGTAAGTTGTAGGATGGGAGACGCGTAGGTAAGTGCGTTCGGGATCCATGCAGGTGCATACCAAGAGGCGTATCTTATCGTGCAGGGTCAATCTTCGGCGAATTACTTCACTAGTGAAGATGCGGGGATGACCTATTCGGCCGCCCTCAGTTTCGGCACTGTACCGGCCACGAAGATGTTCCAAAGCCGCGAGTAACAGTCGCAGAATGCATTGTTGTGCGACTTTCTGGTCATGCCATAAAATGTTTCGGATCATGCTATCTGTTATGACGCTATTCTGGACCGAACTGAGTACCTTGCCATGACGAAGAGACTTGCAGAAGATTTGCCGGAAGACGGGAGCATTTCGACTCCCATCAGACGCGACGCGTAGAGTGAAGATACGAAGAGGGCCGAGACGAAAAGGCGTTAGGCCAGGCCGCAGTCCCGCCAAGCTGGACCCTGACATGTCACCCAATCGCGTCGGCTAGTGTCCGTGATGCGCCTTCCCCAACCACGGACGACGCGACTACTCCCACACCACTCTCTAGACACGCATGTTCTGTTCCAAACTTTTTTTGTCCAGGATCTAGATACAACAGACAACATTGTTACACGACAATCGGAACTCATACCCAAAGACACTGCAGCGCATCCCCGCGCGTCATCCGCCTCCCATAAACGCGTCGCAAGATACGACAGATCGCAGCGACAACATGAGCGCCACCACGCCACATAGGCCAAACATGGTCGCTTACCATACTCCCACGCAGACTCCTTCGCGACGCGTGCTAGGCGATCTCACCCCAAAGGCCTTGAATACGCCCCAAACCCAGACAAAGAAGTACGAATCGTCCGAAGTCGCTCGGGCCCATAGCCCGCTGAAGCAAGTCACCCCGCATACGCCCGCAGTTTCGGTCGACAAAGAGAACTTGGCAATACCCAATGCACATTCCCAGGGCAAGAAGCGGAGCATAGAAGAGGTCGATAGTGTCGAGACGATTGAGAACGCAAAGATGCTCGCCCACGCACGCGACGAGACATTATCCAACACGGGCATGCGCTTGACTACAGACGCGATACAGAAGCATACCGTTAGACTGCCCATCATTGCCCACGCCTCTCCACCTAACTGACATGTTCAAGGAAAACAACCCTATTGGCCTCGCAGACCCCGGCTCGCCCACAGAACGCGCCACGCCCTCACCTTCGCCCGAGCCTGTACAAGAGCCCATGCAAGCATCGCAGAAAAGCAATCAATCATTCTCCGACTTCCTCAACTATGAAATGTGCGCGAGTCAGAAGAGCGAACACGACAAACCACTGGAA
Source organism: Stemphylium beticola (assembly GCA_029100535.1). NCBI lineage: Eukaryota > Fungi > Ascomycota > Dothideomycetes > Pleosporales > Pleosporaceae > Stemphylium > Stemphylium beticola. Next base: position 35,489 of record JARBXR010000089.1, on the reverse strand, counting down.
CGTCTAGCTACGTCAGTGCCCGTGCACGCGCCCGCGCCCGCGCCCGCGCCCGCGTCCGCGTCCGCGTCTACACCGACACTCGCGCCTGCCCAAGCAGTTGGACAAGGAAAAACAAAGTCGCGCGCCGAACAATTGCGAACGCGTTTGAAGTTTGGCTTGTACAAGATCAAGACAAATCAGGTCACCAGGCGTGACGCCGACATCATTGCTCCCTACGAAGCCAGCACCTTCTATTCATCCGACGCACTAAGCGCGTCAAGATCAACGGCCATGACTTCTTCTGGCGAGTCTCTGAGCACCCATCGCGTACCAAATATCACCATATCATCACCGAGACGCGAGCAAGCTCCAGTCTTTGTAAAAGCGAATCTCGACCCCTTTCGCCCCATAAGTAAACTCGGCCCGGCCCCCATCCAGTTCGCCATGCCCCAAGGCAACATGCCCACGTCTTCACGTATGGTACAACAACATCATATATCTTCCTCACCCCCGGGCGTCGAGTTGCCAAAATCCGTGACGCCAGATCAGCTCACGTCATCCGAGCGACAGAGGAATCACTACCATATACCGCATGACTCAAGCATACAGACCAGACAGTACAGAGCTGAGGAAGCCGACATGAGAGGAGAGTCAGCACGGGAAAGATTGCAGCGTCTGAAGCAGCAGCAATATACGGATGGCGTTGCATCAAATAGTATCGGTGTAAAGGGTGACGCTGCGGAAGGACTACTACAACTCATGCAAACCTCGCGATAGTAGAGGGAAGAAGCACGCACCAAGTATAATATTCTTACTACATTTGACTTCATCCATTTCTTGCGAAATACCATCAGCAATACCACTGCATTTTTCATGTCTAGTGACGACAACATTCTCCTTGTCCGCTCCTTTTGCAGAATGTTAGGTACCCCGGTAGAAGCTATGATTGCGTATACATGGTAGAATCTAGCTACCTTGCCCAAACCACGCTTATACCACGCTCATGTTGCTTCGACACGATGAACTCTACGGCTATATCTAAGAATCTACCCATCAGCGCCGTATACATTTTCTTCATCCCCGTCCTTGGTCGTATTGATGAAGTCCTCATGTACTTAGGATCACTACTGTCATAACTCAAACCATACATTATAGCGTTTAAAAAGGGCACGTGATCTCTTTGAGTCGCAAGGATATAGTCTTGGTTAATAATTGCGGGGGTGAACTACTTACAAAACATCACACCAGGAAGTGCTTCCAAAGCAGACAGACGTCAAGTGATCCATACTCGTGCTATAGCTATATTCATCACGACAAAGTATCTGATCAAAAACATCGATACGAGTACTTTGATAGTGAAGAGCATGTAAAGCCATTTTCCCAATGCCGTAGTAATGTCACGAAGAAATAAACCCACCTATCCTTCATATTTAACGACTCAGACATCTATCGCCTATATCCACTATCTACCTCTACTAATCCCATTGCCCCCCAAAGCACTGCATATCCCGCCACCAGCCATACCATCTCCTCAACATACGTCAACCCCCCTAGCTCCCCAACTCTACCCACATTACACAACCCCTCCCCAGCACAATACCCCACCGCCTCAACACCACAAACGCCACGTCAGCAGCCACACGCCCGTACTCGAACCCGCACCAGCCACGCAAGCGCCACACACCCACACATGTACCTAGGTATGCACGCAAGCCCGCACTAGCAGCGCCGTACATCCGTAGTTGCCCAGCCGATCCTCATCACACCCACCCACCAAAAGAAAACAGCGATAAAACGGGCGCTGAAAAGATCAGCAGTCGAAACAGCCAACATGATCATCATGTCGCATCACTCGGCCGAAATTGAGGACGTGAGTATGGGTGTCGTTGCGTGGTGGATGAGCTGGCTCTGTTTGAGATTGAGGGTCAGAGGCAAAGAGACAAAAGGGGAAAATAATAATCGGGGTAGGAACTTTTCCTTTGCCGTGAGGAATGCTGTGAGTGATGTGCAAGGGGAGAAAAACCCACCCCCTGAACATCAATGGGGTTTGCTTGTGGAGCTGCCAGGGCTGCATGGCGATCGTAGGTGGGGTTTGCGGTTTGATTTCCCACCGCGCTATACACAAGAGACGCGTATGCAGATTGTGCGTGAAACTGAAGCATTGTGTAGAGGCTGCCGACAGGAATTGTTTATCTTTGGAGTAGTCCATGGGTATGCACAATCGTCTTTCAATGAGTTTTGATATAAGCTACATGTATAATGGTCCCCCTACGCCTCCCCTCCACGTATCCGCTTCAACTACCCACCACTACCACTGCAATTGCAAACCTGTAATCTGAAAAGCTATACAAATTTACCAAACTTTGCCCCTTCATATTAGAAAGGCGCGTTCAATGTTGGATGATTGTAAAAAAGAAATTAAAGAAAAGGCAAGGAAGGTTTCCCGTTCAAACATTTTGGAAGCGCCCTTGCTCTGTTACACTTGAGTGGTATCCAGACCTAGTGCTTTCTCAAGATCGCAATTACTCCAGTGCCAGAAGAAGGAAAGTGTATGTCCCCGAGAGACATGTGACGATAGGAGAAATAAGCGCGGGATAGGGCTGGACCCGAATCTGCAGTTGTGGCGCTGCGGCTTTCGCGATGTTTTATGGACTTGCGAGGCAAGAACAAGAGCTCCGAGTAGTGGAATACTTGTTTCAACCATTGCTATGCGCATCTCAAGCGGGGCGTCGACGGCCACCCTTCAAAGACTTGACTCGATTGAGGAAGCCACCGCCAACTGGCTTGGCTTCTCCAGTGGGAGATCCTACGCTATCCGTAGTGATGGATCGTTGCAGGGCGGCACCACGAGGTGGTGAAGCTCCGGACTTGCCATCGGTTTCGCCGGTCCTGATGGAGGCGCCCTTGGCGTCATAGGCCTTGTCGTAGTCGTCGCTGAAGAATGGGTTCTGCTCGTTCGCCTTGGTCTGCGAAACAGCTCCGGCGCTGTAAGGGCCGTTTGGGCTTGTGGCACCCCCGTAACGTGCATCTGGTGAAGTAATGCGAGGACCGTCGCCATAACGTCGAGGCTGCGAAATGCCACGAAAACGTTGAGCAATAGACTTCTTGCGGCCAAGACCGTTCTCAGCCAGTGCCTTCTGCCTCTGAGCGTCGCTCTCTTCCTGAATCGCCCTGCGAGAAGCCGGGGCACCTTCAAGGAAAGTAGAAGTTCCAAGACCATTGCTTTGCTCGCCGTGCACAATGTCGTCGCGACTCTTTGCACTGAACTCGGCCGTCTGTGTTGCTGGTTTCTTCCACTCGGTCTCAGCACTAGCAAAGTCGGTGAAGCCCTCGGCGCCCCTGCCGTGGATCCTGTCGAGATCAATCTTTGTGTTGAGCGGTCCGGAGCCTCCCAAGGAGTTGTTGGCAGAGCCAGCGGGGAAGGCTTCCATTGGTGCACGCTGATCCTTCTTACGGTTGCGGTGAGGCTGCACAGCATCGTAGGGGCCATCGTGGTGGATCATACTGGGTCCGTAGATGCCACTCACGTCGAGCTTGTCGATCAAGTCAAGACCCTGAGGCCTGCGGATGCGCTTGCCAGTCTTGGGGTCCTTGCCATCTTTGGCACGCTCATCGCGCTCCTTGCGGCGTTCCCTGCGCCTGCGCTCTTCGCGCGGGTCAAGAGAGCCCCGGTCGATTATCGAAGATTCGGAGTTGCGTCGTGGGCGTCGGGTCGTCTCGCGGCGTTCGGGGCTGTTAAGCTGGGGCGGGCGCGAAGAACTTGGGGGCCCCCGAGGTCGGGACCCCCCTCGAGAGGCTTCGCGCATCCTCAGCCTCTCCTCCTCGGAGCGCGATGGGCGGTGAGTTGCACGGGGGTCGGTGCCGCTGCGATTGGGGGCTGGTCGCGGGGGAGCTCGCCTCTTGTCGCTGTCGTCGATAGTAAGGTTGTTCTGTGTGAGGGCGGGATAGTCAGCAAAATGGCTCACGAAGCGCTTGAATTGCTCCATGTTGCGAAGTATGTAGGATGTAACGGAAAGGTGAGCCATGTTTGTCCATGGAGTAAAAAGGTGGGCAGCTTGTGCGACATGATGGTGCACGCAGCCGCCATATCACTATGCAGCAATTGGGGCTGCAAGGGGGGAGAGGTCAACGTACAAAGAGCTCCTCGGCGGCGGTGCCAAAGGTCGACTTCTTGGGCGAGTCCTTCATGGTCTTGGACATGTCGACGCCAAGGTCTCGAGATGCCTCCTTGTTGAATTCGGCCTCAAAGGTAGAGATGAAGGGATTGCGCGACATTGGTCTGCTGGCCGAACTGGAGCGGTCGGTGACGCTGGCGGGTGAGGGGAATCCGGGCGAGGCAGCTCTGCGGAAGGGGTTGTTGGAGGAAAGGTTAAGCTGCAGGCCAGGCGACGGCCGGCGTTCTGTAGATAAGAGAGGGTGATCAGCGGCGCGTCCAATTTCGTCACAGCCCAAGACTCGGTGAAACAGGCGATCGAAGGGGGATTACCTGGCATTGACGGCTCTGCAAACATGATGCCGTCCGCTGTTCACAACCCTGCTATGCGGCCCAATCAAACACTGGCGCCGGTAGGCGACAGGCGTGCTCTGTGCGATTGTTGGCTGGTGACGCGCACTGCGTACAATCCTGTTCCTGCACTACTCGCGTAGGGCAGCAGAAGCAAAAAGGGGGGCGCAATTTAAGACTGGCGATACCGATGCTGCTGCTGTGTTTCGCGCGCTGAAGATAGACGGGCCCTGTTGGCTGTTGAGGGCGGCGGGTGCAGGCGGGTGCAGGCGGGCGGGGCGGGACTTGGTAGGCTTGTGTTTGAGGGCCCGTTAGTAGTCTATGCAACGTCTAGTGAATACAGGGCTGGGGCGACGACAGCAATACAGATGGGCGAGGGCGTGGTTGAATGTGAATGGGAGGGCAGGCAGCGGGTAGGGTAAAAAGCAACCGGCTGGCAGGAGGGAGGGCGGACAGTCAGTACTAAGTAGTGCCTGTCGCGCGGATAGTCCGTTGGCGCAAGAGCGGCCTAGGGCTTTTTTAAGACGAGAGCTGGGGGAGCTTGGAGCTGGGCCTCGTGTTTCCAGCGTTCGGTGGCACCGCCTATGATTCGGGCGCCGGCTCACAGGTCACGAGCAAAGAGAGTCCGGATGGGAGGGCTGTGAGCTAGACCACGCACACTGTGGGGTTCAGTTGGCCCAGGAGGCCCGGGCTTGAGCGTCACGCAGGGGACATGTAGGTACCAGACAGCCCTTGGCCCATGGCCTTTTCCCCTTGGACTCTACTCGCCGTCTGCATCGCGCCTCTGCCCACGCAAAGCTTACACGCTGCATCCTGAGCCGTCGCTTGTTTCACCACGCATGCCAGCTGAGGGCAAGAGAGAGCGAGACAGGCAGAGGAAGCTGCACAGTGGTTGATCTGCAATTCTCCCTCACATCAAGCTCATCTCTCTCCCCTGCCGCCCTTGCACCCGTTTGTGCAAGTGCACGATCCTTAGCCCGCCTCACACACCCAAGCGGATTAGCTACCGACTCTTCACAACCTGGAAATTGCGGGGAAAGACCCTGAATTGCTTTTCCTTCAGCCTCAGCCTGCCTGCCTGTCCGCCTGCCTGGCCTGCGCCCAGGCATTCCATTGCCAGTGTTGCCCGTCACATTGTCAACCGTCGCAGCATGACCCAACAAGCAATCCAAGATGTGCCGGGCATGGGAGGATACTCGCGCTTTGAGCTTGAACTAGAGGTCCGCATTTCCCCTATACTGCCTTGTCATTAGCCCCTGTTTTATCTTCATTAACACGCGCCTAGTTTGTCCAGTGTCTCGCAAATCCCGTCTATCTCAACTACTTGGCCCAGCAGAAGACGCTCGACAAGCCCGACTTTGTGGCTTACCTCGGCTACCTGCAGTACTTCAAGGACCCCAAATACGCCAAGTTTCTGCAGTAAGTTCGCCGTAGAGACATCAAAAAACCTTGACACGGCCAGCTCACTGATCATGCCATTGCAGTCACCCTGGCCCGACGCTCCGTGCCCTAGAATTGCTGCAGCAGGAGCGATTTCGCCAGGACATATTGGCACCCGGCCTGGTGGACAGACTGGTCATAGAAGGGCAACGCAACGCGGTACCCGCGAAGAAGGACTGAGCGCACGTGGGCTTGAGGGCCAAGACATCGTCGATCATCACGACATAGCCCGACTTAGTCACTGCGAAGTATTCCCGAAGCCCTCAATCGCCGTTGACTAGAGCGCAACCGAACGAGCTGAGAAGGAGCCGAGAACGAGCCTGGTTGACGGCGTCAATCCTGGGTCGACCATCAATGGTTCGCGCCATGACAAGGCATGCGAGATAAGGCGCGTCGCCACTGGCATGCCTTCTCAGACGCCGGATCCATCATTCGTGGCGACCTTACCATCCATAGACGTTCCCGTTCTTAGCGAGAGTATTGACAAAAAGACAACAGCAAGGCTACCACACCTAGGTGCACTAGGCTATTGATTATGTTAGACGCTATCGTCCCGGGGTCGTATCCGTATTTCTGTGACGTCGTGATCTATTCTTGCTGCCTTCACGCGAGTGAACCGAACCGACGGCAGCCCTTGACCCAGCAACGCATCCATCGTCAGCATCACAGGTTCTAGCGCCAGCGGAGGTTTTGATATCTGTGATATTCGGCGCTACACGTGACATCGCTTCTCGGCCAAAGTTGCCCCGCGTCGCGCTATCTTGCACCACGGCACAGGGCAGCCTCGCGAGCTACCAACAGGGTGCTTGGTTGCCCACCCAGTACTCACACCCCTCACCGCAGCATTTCCCGCACCATGCGCTCCGTACCTGAAGCCGAGTAGGCCACCCTCCTCGCGTCCTCAGTATTCCACCTCTAACATTTCTCAGGAAGCACTGGCGCCAGCTTGACGACTTCCACTCTCTAACCGATCTGAAGATCCACGTATCTTCGCATAAAGAGCCCAATATCACCGCAGGACTCCGGTCAGTCTGCTGGAAGGTGCGATTCACCACAATGGTCCCTCCTCTGCCGTTGCTCATCGCATCGTTAGATCTTTCTCGTCTTCAAGACACTCGACCGCTCGTCATGGCCCACCCACCTCAGCCAAGCGCGCAAGACCTACGAGTCGCTGCGGTCGCACTATCTCCGTGCTATACACAATCCGGATGAATTCGAGTCTACCGTGGATCCATTGAGCGAGCTTTCGGAGGTGTGTATACCCATCGTCCGGTTGCGCGCACTAGATATATCACTTATTGACAAGTACTAAGCGTTAAAAGTCCCCATGGATAGCCCTCCGAGCCGACGAAGAACTTCGCGCCGAAATCTTCCAAGATATCGAGCGATGCATGCCTGAAAATGTTTACTTTCGTCAGCCTGCGACGCAAAACATGATGTTGGACATATTGTTTGTTTGGTGCAAGATGCACCCCAACATTGGCTATCGGCAGGGCATGCACGAGATACTTGCTCCTGTACTCTGGGTCGTAGAAAGAGATGCTATGGAGGTTGTCGACCAGAAAACTGGCGCACGCGACCATACTCTTGCAGAAATGCTGGACTGTGGGTACATCGAGCACGACACGCACATGTTGTTCTCGGTCATCATGCAGACAGCAAAGATGTTCTACGCACCAGCTGAGACTGGCTCTACAACAAAAGACACCGCAATGCTCTCTCGTAGCTCCAGGATCTTTGAGCACTACCTTCCAAAGGTGGATCCAGAGTTGCATAGCCATCTGGTGAAGCTCGATATTGTGCCCCAGATATTCCTCCTGTAAGCTGCCCATCTGCTGACGCTCGCTATCATCTGACATGTGCAGACGTTGGATACGCCTCCTGTTCGGACGCGAGTTCTCTCTCGATGCTGTCTTCGACATGTGGGATGCTTTGTTCGCCATAGACTCCACGCTGGAATTGGTCGACATGATATCGGTCGCTATGCTACTACGCATACGATGGGAGCTGATGGCTGCCGATACCAATGAAGCTTTTGCTTTTCTGTTGAGATATCCAGAGCCCGTTACCCCGCCCTACACCTTCATCAAGGATGCTTTATATCTTCGCGATCATCTCACACGGCAAGGTGGCGCAGAGGTCGTCACACGCTACGGGAAGAAAGCACCCGCAATCGCGCCAGAAACTACGGCAAATCCTCGTGATCCTTCACCATCACCATCATTCGTCTCAAGTCGGACGCGGCACAGTCTGGGATCGCCTAGAAGCTTCGTGACCCAACAAGGTGCCGGTTTCGAGGCTTTGATACAAGGCGCTGCAAAGAATGTAATGGACCGTGGATCGCAATGGGGTGTAGGGAAGGCTTTGCGAGATGCAGTGGGCGAAGTGAAGAAGAACGTTGAGGCTTACCAGTCAGGAGCGAGCTCCGGCCAAGTTACGCCACGATCTGGCGGAAGAGAGTTTCGCAAGCCTGCTCAGTTGGCTGCTGCCACGGCCAACGGGCGACCAAGTCTGGAACGAGTGCACTCAGCTAACACCTTCAAGAGGATGGAAGAACTTGACCGCAGGAACAAGAGTCTGGCCAAAATGCTGGAAGTTGCAGTCGGCGACTTGTGGGAATATCACAGAGAGCGCGATGAGGCGCAAAGGGCAAAAGAGGATGACGAGAAAGGCAAGGAGGCTATGGAAGCCCTTAGCCTTGCTATTGCAAAGGTACAGTTTGTGCAGGTATATCTGGAGGATTCCTCGATACCGCTTCCGGTCGATGAAGCGACGGAACAGGCTTCGACAGCACAGGCTACGGCAACCCTGGCTTCTCCAGTACCTCAGTCCCCAGCGCCACCCGAACAAGCTGCTAAGATTCCGCCCATTTCGTTGACGACGAGCTCTCAGCCAGCCGCCCCCTTGACGACAATATCAAACGATCCTTCGCCTCTAAGTTACCGCCCGACATCGCCACCCACGCGCACACTCTCTCCGCCGTCCAAGATGGCCTCGACCCTTTCCCCTAGATCACGACCACACCTCACATCTTCAAACTTTTCTTGGATGCTGGGCGAAGACTCGGCGTCGTCAAACTTTGCATCAGGCACAGCGCACTCTACTTTCTCGTCGGATGAGAAGAGAAGAATGAAAGGCAAAGGATTCTTGTTTGGTGACGACGATGACGATGAGGGTAGTACAAAGGACGCAAAGAGAGGGAGTTCTAGTGGCAAGAACAGTGCAAAGGCTGCCAAGAACGCAAAAGGAAAACATACGCCAGAGACCGAGGTTGAAGAGGAAGTGATTGATCTTACCAATATGGGGAAACGAGGTGTAATCTGAGTCTCTCCTTCGCCAGCTTCGGAGCGCATGAAGACTGCGCCTCGCAACGTCAGCGTGACGAGCAGTTGAACTCGGCGCAGAAGACGTATGTGGCAGCGGTAAAAGTCCCAATCCTGGATGCTCAGCCTGGTTACATGTCCACGATTAGGGATCGTACGTAAGATGCTCACTGTACGGCTCGCACGGCATAGCGCAATGGTTTTTTTGAGAATGGTTCACTATATCCAACCAAAGAGGAATGATAGACCTGACGTTCAATGACGAAAGTCGGACCAAATGCATTTCATCGCCCGCGGCAGCTCTTGCAGGCCTCACGTCATGTCAGCAGCTAGGCAGCCCAGGTCCTTCGTTTCTTCTTGCGGCACAGCCATATCAGTTGGATGTCCCACGCGTCCATGCCCCATGTAGCAGTACAGCAGGCCATGATGCAGGTTGTCCCCACTCAACCGTTCCCACGCAACTTGCTCAAACAAGGTTTGGTGCAGCCGCCAATGCCTCACCAAGCATGTGGATTCGCCACCGCAGCCACTCCCCACAGCATTTGCCCTTCAATGATTAGCTGACTACCAGGGCCGATCCGCCTAAATGAACAACCTTGGGAAACCGCCCGAGTCGTAGTCCAGGAGTTGCTCTGGCAAGTGCGGCAATTGGCGTCGCAGATGGAGCTGCCGAAAACAGTTGGTCACTAGTCGCCCGTCGCGTCTCAGCACATAAAAGGGCTGCCCCGCTTCTGCCCCTCCAACTGCTTTCCTTCTACCTCCAGCATACCATCGAAGCAACGAAATTACATCACCCCTTTCACAATACAACCAAACCACCACTTTCAAACACATATCAAAATGAAGGGAGGCTGCGGAAACGCTGGATGCACTTGTGCCGACTGCGGCTGCGCTCAAGGTGCTTGCACTTGCGGCAAATGTACGTTGCTTTGTTACTTTCTCACATCAGCCCCGCGTCAACCTACTTGGCTCCAAAGATCATCCGAAACGTCTTACTAACGGATCATTTGTAGAAACTCTCCTACTCGACTATCACTACCATGCGACAAGACAACTTTCCATTCACCACCTGTCCTTGACACGCAACCCTTGAGTACCTATTCTCGACCAGAGCGATTGTAACAGCGAGAGCGGACTTTCATTGACGACGAACAAGCATGGGAAGAGTAACACGAGCAGTAAATAGAACAAACAATGGAAGAACATGACCGTTGATGCAATGTTTTGGCACTCTATGAAGGGTCGACGGAATTTCATTCTGGTTGCTTGACTGAGCTACTGCTTGGTGCATGCTGACGACAGGTACCAAATGTTTGCAGGGCTTGCCAGTATGTGCTGTCAGTGAACCGTTGTAACCGAGGCTCACATAGCTTTCTTAGCCACATCATTCAGCTCGTAGACTTACTTCTCTTTATGTAATGCACCCCTCTGCACCGCATACCCCGTGTGAAATGATTGTCAGGACTGTTGATCTTGCTCGTTCGCGAACGCGCCTTCTTCCCCGTACTAGGGTCATGAATCTCGGAACCATTTCCGAAATGCTTCCACAACCCTCGTCACAACCAACTCTTCTACATCCATATCCACAATATCAAGGGATGATGACCAACGCTGCCCCAGTATCCTTTGCCAAACAGGGCTCGAATTCGAGACCGGCAGAGCCGCTTCTCGCATCTCAGCTAATCAGTGATGAAGAATTGGACAATTTGCTCGACAGCGTATGCGACTCTTCCGGTACTAAAGAGACCAGTAAGAAACTGAGGCTGGGAACTGGATTGAAGAGCCTGGACGATATAATAGAAGGAGGTTTCGAGGGCGGACGAGTAGTCGAGATTAGTGGTGAAGCGGGTGCAGGCGCAAGTGAGGTAAGCAGCTACAGAAATGCCAATCTTCTACATTGGCCAGCTTGGTGACTATGCGCTCGACGTGTAGATCTGTACGAGATACTGATTAAAACAGGTCTGCAGCACGTTTCTTGTCAGCTGTTTGTTGCAATATGAAAACTCGACAGCCGCTGTTGTAGATACGACGGGTAATTTCGACATCATAAGGCTGTATACACTCATCATCGCCCGGCTAACCCGTCAGCCGAATACCCTAGCGTCCCTCTGTAGTACTATTGGCCTGGCATTTGGGGCTAGCATTGAGGATGTGGCGGCCAAGATACTGGATCGCGTTAAGATCATGCGCGTTTTCGATTTCGTAGGAGTGAAGGAAGCGGTGGGGGAGATCAAGGATGAGATTGAGGGGAGGAAAATTGGGGACATCACAATCGGAAAAGAAGAGAAGAAGAAGAAGAAGAAGCAGGATGAACAGCCCGTAAGAGAAGAAATACCGCCAGAAAAGGAGCCTAAAGTGAAGAGGACGTACGTTGCGGATAGCGAAGATGAAGAAGACGAGGAAGAAATGCTATTCGAATCCGAAGCTGCCACCACCACTGTGCCCACCGCACCAGCAGTACAAATACCCGACGTAGCATCGAAACTAGAACAACAAGCTCCTAGCTTGACGTTCCCAAAGCACGCCTCAGAAGCGAAATCCAACAACGGCACGCAAAGCAAACTCAAGTTCATTCTCATCGACAACCTCACCCAAGTCCTCAACCCCCTCTTAAAGAAAGACGTGATCCAAGGTACCAATCCAACTTCCTTTGCAGTCAGTTCCCAGGCCAAAACTAACACCAGCCCGCAGGAAACGCCCTAGCATGTGAATTCCTCCCCAACCTCACCATGCTCACCAAAACCCACGCTCTCCACACCATCCTCGCAAATCCCGCTACCCTCCCGCGCACTACCTCCCCAACACGCTCTCTACAGCCACCATCAAACCGCAACCAAGCTGCAATGCGAGAACAGCAGAAGTATCAGCAGGGAGAACTAGCCCCGCATCCGTCCATGTTTGCGAGCAATAGAGTGGTACCGGGGTTAAACGGGTTGCTAGCGCGGCATGCCGATGTGCAGATCTTGGTTAGTCGGCTGCCGAGACGGAAGATGGATGCCAGAGTTTATTACGCTGACGATTCAGTGGGTGGGGCTAGAAAGAGGGGTGTCGAGATGGTGGGCGTGCTGGAGGTGATGGGGGATCGATGGGGAGGGAGGACGGGGGCTTGGGGAACGTTTTGTGAGGGGAAAGATGGGATTAGAGACGTATGAATGTGTATTTGTGGGGGATATAAATACAGAGATGGCTTCGTGAGATTGTGTAATATACGATGGGATTTGCGAATGGCTACGGTTTATGAGGAGGTAACACGACATCTTCGAGACTCCAGTTGTCGTCGCCGGTGTTTCTTAGCCATCCTTTCAGCACGCTTCGCATGTCTTCTTTTACTTTCCTTCTTTCCTTGAGTAAAGTGCTGTCCTTTCCATCTCCGTATGTTTTATCCTTGCTCAACAAGGCTCCACTTCCCATTGTCAATACCACACCGCCGACCATGCCCGCAAGCCGCACCGCTTCCATCCATAACCCCCTTCTGCTGATACGGCTTGCGCCTCGGGGATCCAATTGCTTTCTTCCCTGCAAAACCCCACCGATGAGTGTCTCTTGCCAATGCGGTGTCCAGACGGCCGATAGATTACTCGGCATCGCTTTGTCACTTGGATTCAGCGCACGACGAGACCACGCAAACTCCATACTTGTAGCGTGCACAGTGAAGGGCTGAAATCTATACCCGCCTCCCCATGGCTCATTCCTCGCGCTCAACAAACTCTCGAGCCGGCCACTGGGAGAAAAAGCGCGGTCGCATGCTTGCGGTACGTATTGTGAAGCTGGTAAGATGAGAGTGGCAAGATACGCGTTCTCGGGGCTGATCAAGAGGGAAGCGGTGGAAGAGAGGAGTGAAGTAGCCTGTTTTAGCGCGAGTTTGTCGGTGCAGGACTTGCTGAGTGTGGGCGGTGCGTCTGGGCGAGAGGGTTTGGCGCGGACGACGCCCAAGTGGGAGAAGTTTGAGCGACCGCGCAAAGCGCTGACGCTGTTCTCGTTTTCCAATTCTACCCCGGGTGATGATGGGGTCGTAGCCTGGATGGTAGGGGCCTCGCTGGTCCATGGTGTGGCGTCTTCTTGGGCGGCCATTGTCAGCTCCATGCTTGCGTCGCCGCAGGGTGCCTCGGAGCAGTACACGTGAATGGATACATCGTCTCGGATGGTGAATGGCTGCGATATATGCTCTTCATTGTTGCGTCGCTTGATGAAGTCGGAAGTCGGATAAGGTGGAGATGAGATGAGCAGACATTCGTCCAAGAGGAAGCGATTGAAGGCTCGGATAGCGACGATCTCAGCATGCCAGTCATGGAGGATATTGCCTTTTGCACGAGGTAGTTTGTTGGAAGGGAGACATTTCATGCCAGTTCTGGCCTGGTTAGTGATGGTTCCATGACAAGCAGTTTATTTTTCCACAGTGGCACTTTCGACAACTTCTTTTTTTGCCAACAGTCCAAACAAACTAAAAGCACCGATGGTATGCCTTACTCGCCGGCAGAATCCCACGGGGCGTCGCATGCGGCGCGGTCACCGTTAAAAGGTATAGCCGGTTCGGATGTACTACTTGATGTATATCGCTCACGACTCCACGATGCCGCCCCGGTTTACGAATGCATGCTACGCCAGACGCGGGAGGAATAATTGCTCACCCTAAGGATACACAGGATAGCGTACCGCCTTCGCTAGTTCATGAGCATAAGCAAGTATAGCGCGGCCCGGATGCAAGTGAGCGATTACCTTTAGATAAGACAATTCCGGCGAGGGGTACCCATTCTCGTGCGCCTTGACTGCGGGGTCGCGGCTTCCTCTTTTCAGGTAGGTGGTCGAAGGCATGAAGCACGCAGTCTGCGAGGGCGTCCGGGTCTGGTGTCATGGTCGTCTGATGTGGTCGTCTGCAGTGAAGAAGGGAACGGGTGCGGACATGAGGCGGAGTTAGGCGGAGGAGGAGATGGGAAGCAGGGTCCAGTTGATGCCTTCGCGGTTCCAAAGCAACGCTCCTGCTCCTCAACCACAAACAACCCTGTCACACGCCCAATACGAGTAATACGTGCTTCCTTGACTTCCTACATAGCGTCCTTTGTCCGGCTCCCTTTCTTCTTCAACATGCAAGCGTTTGGTGAGCAATGGCCATGCGCCGCACCGTCGCATTCGCGACTCAAACGCTCACGATACCAGTACCAAAGAATCGCCGAGTAAGACATGGCTTGTATGTCGGCGTTGCACTGGCTGACGAACTGCGCAGCCAAAGTTTGACCTACACCTGAGAGTGAGCCATCCGCAACGCGTCCACGACCATGTCCTGACGGTAGCAGATCATCGACCTGAACAACGTACCGCTCGTGTCCGGCACATCGTTTATAAAATGGCACCTCCCCCACTCGACTGCCGCCGAGCATCGCGGCCGTACAGACAGCTGCCAGGTGAAGGACCACAAGGTCGCCTACGACTACGACGTCACGCTCCCCGTGCGGCTCACGGTAGACAAGAACGGCATGCTACAGGAGTGCTGCGCCGAGTTCGAGGTGGTTCAGGAGTATGGCACGGGGAGAGGTGAAAGGATAACGCTGGGCACTGTCAAGCTCAACCTGGCAGAGTACGTGGAGCAGAGCGAGATGGCGACTGTGGCGGGTGAAGAGCCGGGCGTGACTAGGCGCTACCTCATGCAGGACAGCAAGATCAACAGCACGCTCAAGATTGGCATATACATGAAGCAGACAGAGGGCGACAAGAACTTCATCGCACCGGCATTGAAGACTGCGCAGGTCTTTAGCGGCATCGCTGGCATCATGGCTGGCGAGCAGGCCGATCTGGAAGACCAAGGAGTAACACCCTCGTTGATGAACAAGTCACGCGAGGCGGGCGAACTGCAGGACATGTACCGACGCACTCTCGCCGCCTACTGGTCTGCACAGCCTGGCGAGCTCAAAGCAGACGAATGCATCGAAGACATCTTTGCTGGCGGAGACGGCTGGGGCGACCGCGAAAAGCCATACTCGCAACATACGCGCCCTCAAGCCTCGCGGTTCGGGGCTGGCGACAGCAGCGGATCGGTCAGCGAGAACGAATCTCGACATATGCGCGGCAGCAGCATGGGTCGCAAGTCGCATGAAACACTACGTCCCGGGGACATGAAGCCGAAGCGGTCACCAAACGTACGAGGCAGAGGGAGCCTGGAGCAGCAGGCATCGCACATGAAGGCCGAGGCTGCGCGAAAATGGCATCGTCCACAACAAGAAGTAGACGAGTTTGATTTGCGAGAAGACCTAGTCAGCTGGCATCGCCCTACATGAGGCAGGAGGTAGTTGGTACTCTACATGTAGAGCAGAATTAGACATGTTGCACGTGAAAGCGCGACGGCAGAATTAGGCGGTGACCAAAGTTGGCGCACGCATTGCACGATTGCACGTTCCGCAGGCGTCGCTGCCACCATCATCGTCTCGCAGCCTCGCCCAGCCCGTCTTCCTTGATGCTTGCGCCCCGTGCTCCCAGTGCATTTGTATGCCTCCGATGTGAAGCGCAAATTGCACGTCGCCGCCTTCCTGCTGTCCCCCGCCGAATCGCCCACGCCAACTTTTCCGCCTCGGCTCGCCAGCACCAGCACGGCGCAGAAAATGACGATGCCTTCTCTGAAGCACGGCAATCCGAGCCCAAGATTACCAAAGTAGTCCAGCCGTTGAATAGACTGAGAAATAGACGGGGCAAAGTCGTCAGAGAGACATCAGCCAACCTAAAGGGAATAAAACAACTGGGAGCCAATGCCGACGTCCTTGTGCTAAGGGAAATTGGAGATGCTCCGAGGGAGGAACATGAGGAGGAGCCCGAGATGATTGAACCCGCAGAGCCCATCCAAGTCCCGGACATCTTCGCCTCGCTGCAGGAAGAGGGCAAGGCCGTCAACCCCGACGACGTATACCAGCAAGTCGAGAGTCTGCGGCCCGTCAACCATGGCGATTCCAACGAGCCACATCATGTGAAACAGAAGACATTCGTCAAACTCAAGAAACTCTTGATGGATGGATTCACCCAACAACAATTGATGCTCTTCTACTCGGTCGCGAAAAACATCCATCAATACAAGGTCAACAAGGGTGTCCTCGATAGCCTAAAACGAGACGACGACAACCCCAACCGCCCGTTTGAACGCTCCGAGTGGCAACCAGGCACAACAGACATGTCCAAGCGCCTGCCCGGTGTCGACCGCGTCGTCAGAGTCATGGGTTGGCGCAAAAACGTCAGCAAGCAGCTGCTGGTTGATCGCATTCTGAGAGACGCCTGGAATATTGTACTCTTGGAGGAGGTTGAGGCACTTGGCGAGCTCGAGCTCTGCCTCAAGCCGTGGCAGATGACTCTCCTTAGCGTAGGCGACGGCAACAAGCTCGACCACATCAGGCGCGCTCGAAATGTCCAAATCGACATCTACAAGCCACACGACGTTATTCGCATCACTGCCGATCAGAGCACTGCCGAGTATGCCGCAAACGACATAGAGGAGGCCTTGCAACACACAGAGATGAAGCGGATGAACCTCAAGAACTACATGTCGCTGCTAGAAGACGGCATAATACCAAAAGACGAGAGGTTGGACTTGACCTCCATCTACTCTCAAAAACATCTCGATCTTGCTGCAGCAGTCACCAGGACGAGTATTGCCAAGACTGCAAGGAATGTGGTAAGTCGCACATCGACAAAAGTGCCTGTCACTCGCTAATCTTGATAGTTTACTATCAGGGGTTTCGACCTCACTGCTGTTGAGGAAGCAAAACGGACTTTGATCAAATTCTTGCCCCTCAAGGACGACGTCACTCGTACTTCGGATATGCTCAATTTGGGCACCAACCAAACCTTGCTCGAAAAGACACCCGTCTACGTTGAGGAAAGTGCGCTAGACTACAAGTACCGCAATGTCGCATTAGGGCGTCTGTCGATGCCACTTTTACGGACCGTCCAAACCGACACCGTAGATGGTATGGAAATATCTCCCACGGCCCTCGAAACTCCCAAGGCTGCACTTAACGGCCTCGTAGAACGTACGGTGGCTACCGTACGTCGTTCTACCTCCGCTCACCCCCAACCATCTGAAGACTCTGGCAATTGGCCCACTCAACCAGAATACAAACTCCATGCCCATTTTGGCCATTCTCTAGTCCCTATCGAGCCTGGGGGTTCTGTATCAGAGAAAAACTCAGCTGCACCACCTTCCCAGCCCGTATTTGTGCGTACTGTACCGGGACTCTCTGGCTTTCTCACTTCATCCGACCTTTTAATCAATTCACGTTTAAAAACACCATCTCTGCTCTACCACTTTCGACCCGATCCTGAGCAAATTGATTTCGAACCCGACCAACAGTTTCCTAACCTCCGGATCCAGATGCGCGTCGACCGCCAGGGATCCAAGGCTAAGTTCCGTAAAGCAGACATCGACTTTCAGCAGCTCGACCACACTGTCTCACTTCCAAACAAAGCGGTAGACGTGAGATTTCGCCACAGTGTAAATCTGTCACTTCTGGGGGACCACCAAGACGAAAACCTCGGTGAATGGATTGATGCCGTTATCAAAAATATCGAAAGTGGTGGACGCCTTTCCGCACCACCACTTACCATCGACATACCCAAGTGGACTATTCCTGGCTTCGCTAGACAGAAGGGCGTACGAGCCGTAAGGTATCACTTCGCTGGTGTGGAGTTCCGACAGTCCGTCTCGGGCGAGCTGTTTGGCAAAAGAATATCCATCAGCACCAGCCATTCGGGAAAGTTGAGTGCAAGGAGTGTTGGCCTTGCAGCACATTACGTGGGCAATAGAGACGAGCAGTTGCGCGACGAGATGGCTATCAAGTCGTTTGTCAAGAGGTGTTATGATATGGCCGAGATGATTACGAAAGCAAGCCAGCAAACGATCAATGTATCTAGGCAGATGAAGCCGAGGTATGCGGAGGGTGCACGTAAAACAAGGAGATCGGAGACATTTGATCAGACGCCGACTGAAGATGGTGCAGGTGCTGAAGCGTTAAGGAATCTGCAAGAGCGTGTGGCGAGCTATCCCAGTGCCAAGGACGAGACGTCTCAATCGTAAGGAAGGTGGATGCGGTAAAGAATGAAGTTCAAGCGGATGAAAGTTCGGTGTTGGAGGGGGAGCAGCGTGGATGAAGTTGTTGACAGTGTGGCCGCAGATGCGACGGAGACCAAAACATCCAGCACGCACGAATCAGACGAGGAAAAGAAATAGCTTATGACATATCAACAGATGAAACCCAGCTCTTCAAACGAACGATACCAAATCACAGCGATGAGACCGAGTATAAGAATGGAGTATTTCTAAGCGAGTGACAAGTTCATCATTGATGACTACGTGGTACGCGAAACCACGACTTCTCATTCCAGTTCGTGTGAAGCAAAGGAGCGAGACTCGACGCCAAACCAGCCCAGCCTATCTCGCATCCTTAGGTGGAAGCCGGGGCAGCAGCACCAACAACAGTCTTGCCAGCTGCAGTCTCAAGACGCTTGAACCCCCCATTCTGCTTCACACCCTCCTGCAACGCAACCATCCTCTTCTGATCACCAGTAGGATCGTCCGCCTCATCCTCCAAACCCCAAGCCAAATACTCATTCGTGTAATTGGGCACAAACCCCTCATCCAGCACACCAAGCCTCTTGCCGTAGCGCGTAACCTTTTCCCAGTCCCTCTTGACATTCTGCAAATCAGGGCTAAAGTAGGCGAAGCTGCGCTCGAAGATCTTGCGATTCGTAGGCGTATCCATGAGCGTCTGGAAGTCGCAGAACTCGCGCCAGGCCTGGTCTGGGGCGGCGAGAACAAAGTCGGTCGCACGCTTGCATGCGCGCAGGAAAGCGCGGACTTTGTCTGGGTTCTGCGATACGAAGGCGTTGTTGCCGATGTAGAGGATGCTGCAGAAACAGCAGCAGCCCAGTTGGGCCAGCTCGTCGATACGCAGCATCTTGACTTGGTCGCGCGAGCGGTTTTGGCTGACGAGCCATTCTTCCAGTTCTACCATTTGCACGTTCTCGAGCCCGATGCCGGCGTCGATTTCGCCCGTGACAATGGAGCGCGTCACGTTCATGCCTACACGCACGGCTTGGTAGTCCGTTGGCGACATGCCGTAGTGCGCGGTGAGCTCGTCGAGTTGGATCTTGCCGAACTCGCCTACGTACCCAATCTTCTTGCCTTTGAGCGTGGTGAAGTCGGGAGTTATGCCCGAGCTGGTTAGGTAGACGACGCCGCTGAAGGGCTCGTTGAGCAGCGAGCCGATGGATTGCACCGGGAAGCCGCGGGCTGAGGCGGCGAGAGTGTGAATCATGGCTTTGAAGCCGAGATCGACTTTGCCAGATCCAATGATCTCGGTGACGTCCTAGGTGCATGTCAGAAGACTGCAAGGATATAAGTGACTATTCAGGACGTACACTGGGGTCGTTGGGCTCAAGAAGAGCGACTTTGATGCCTTCATCCTTGAAGTATCCCTTGCTCTGCGCAAGGTAGAGAGGCGCGTGGTATGGCGTAGCGTGCCTTTTCAGCGTTAGTATACCTTTCCTTCCACCCATCCGCGAAGCTCGGCGCACCAGTTGGTCAAGAAAGTAATCTTATCAGTCGCCATCTTGACTCAGGTTCAAAGTACTATGCCAGTCAGAAACTCAACACATTGGGGCAAGAAAGGGATCATCGTGAAGCAGCAGTAGTCCTTCGCGCTGGAATTATCCAGATCAAGTTTAAACGGTATAATCTCAGAACAAGCCATCGATGATATTGGTATCGAAATACCAAATGCCCTCGATGGCTTGAACACCCGCCATGCTTTGCTTCTGATGGTTTGAGATGGGTACCTGATGATGCATTTGCTAGGCATCTTCTTCTTTCACTTGACCGAGATGGAATTCTGAGGTACGAAGAGCGAGGCCGGAGCGGCTTCGCGGTGCTGGTTCGATGATTGCATCGTACCGAAATAAGGGGGTGGTGGGATTGTGGTGGAAGTGGATGCTGTAGTATCGTTCAAAGTATGGGTACGACAAAGACGGATGAAAAATGCTTTTTCTTGCAGCT
>JARBXR010000089.1:0-15178 GCA_029100535.1 Stemphylium beticola | reverse complement strand
CCTCTTTATACATGTCCTGGAGCGATTTGTTGAGTTTCGAGACCTGTAAATTACCCAATCGCTCATGCATGCGTATTTGCAAATAGCGGGGCAGTGAGGGGTATCATGCCTACCACGTCAGTTAGCATCACCGAACCAGGACAACGGCATTGCCAAAATCAGCACTGAAACATCATTTGGTGGGTTTGATTGGTTCGAGGGACGTGGTTTAGATGATATGAGCTGGTGACGATCGCGTTCGGCCACCCGGTGCACAGGTTTCTATATCCTAGCGCAACGATCTCGAGCAATCATCGGAATGCTTCAATGCGCTTTCCGCCCTTTTTCCGGATCCAATTCTTTGGTAAGAAACGCTCCTGTCTTCCGGAAAAACGCATCCTCCTTTCCTATCCGCGATATGCCGAAAATCCGTGACCGAACTGTGGGCTGCGATATCGCACAGTAAGTTGGGCTCCGTTATGCTAAGAGGTGCCATTTATGTAAATTTTTGGTGTGCTTTTGACAGTGAAATGGAAGACAAAGATACTTCGCATTAGGTTACTATTAAACGTGTATCGAAACTATGATGTCGTCGTACAAGATGAACAGCACTAGGACAAACAATCCTAGCATATCCAGTGACCTCGAGCCAGAAACGTAATATCGAGAAGTATCAAATGCAATGAATACGACACTAATGGTATTTCGCCAGTAGCCTCCATGTATCAAGCAAACCCTTTCACACCAATCGCAAAGTCGTTCTTTCCACAGTAGCTCCATGGTCTCTTCCGCTGCTGTTCAGGATACTCTCTATAACCCCTGGCACCCTTTCTAACATATCATCCTCGACTTTTAGATCTGGTATCCACAGCCCGATGCAACAAAATCTCTCTGGTGTTACTCGACGTACAAGTAGGAACAAAGCTCGCCAGCCCACCTCTCGACCTTCATGATCAGTGTTGAGATCAAAGTTCAGAAACAATGCTGTCGTTCGGCCCATAGCGGTGGCACGATGGTGATCGAAATGCAGGTTCGCCTTGTCAACACCAGCAAAGACAACTGTCTTGTCAGGAATCGTAGGATCGATAGTCGTCCAACCATGAATTACCCATGAAGTAACATCTATCCAAGGAAAGAATGTTGTATAGTGTCCGGGAAGTGGAGACATCGCAAATTGGAATAGGCTGATTACTTTCCCATCACGATTAGTGATGCAGTAGCTCACGTCTGATGCCACTTTCATGGATAAGTTGTCGTAACCCAAGCGATTAAATTTCCCAGGTGGCCGCCTGGCTGGCTTTTGAGAGGCCCAAGTCCATGAGGGTAGATTTGCATCTTGGGATATCTCACAGCTCTCAAATCCAGCACTCGCACTACCAAGTTCGATTGTCCACGCCAGACCGCGATCAACATGGAAATCCTCGCCGCGCCGACCGTCAATACTATACACGAGAGGTATGCCATAGAAGTGCTTGGCACGATCTGTTCCCATCCGCTTGCTGTCGAAAGCTTCTAAGATACCCTCAATAGCCCTGAGATTATCTGAGGCGAATGACAGTTCTCGAAAAAAAACTCACTTATCCGTCTAAAAACGTTAGAAGCATGAGTACCAATTCCTCTCCGAGGGAATACCCTCGTCAGGGAAAGAAATAACCCATTACTGAGCTCTTTGTTCAAACATTCCAGAGAGTGTTTATTGGCGCACTGAAAATACAACTGCGACTCAGTGAATACGAGCAGGCGCGGTGACAGTAGAGCTTTTTGATAAGTCCTATCACGATATTAGAATTCACTTCATACACGGTAATGTTGTGATCCGCTCACCATCCATGATTGTTCCATCGCGATGATGTTGCTTGCTGCACAGGGCCCTCGATCTCATAGAAGCGTTGGCGCCCTAGCATGACTGAATTCAGAATCTGGCCCCTTCGCTCTGTCCCAAGAACACCAGGCAGCCCACTGGAAGCCCCGGTCCCGGATGTTGCTACGATGGTGATCTCTGCACCGCCATATATCAAACCCATAGATGCGATGGCATCGTGTCTTGCAGCAGTATCCTCTTGGTCAATGCAGTATCTAAGAAGAAGGATTTCCCGTATTAGTTGCAGTACTTGTACACAAAGAATATGCAGAATTATAATCACTGATCGACCCACAACTGGGGAGTACCAAGTTTTGATGCTACGTGGATAGCATCCCCTATTGTTTTTGGAATGACTGAGGGGTCCAGTTGTTGGTCGATCGAAGGTTTTGGTGCGACCGAATTACCCCAGACGTAACTTAAGCATACATAAGTCTCCTTAGGCTTTAATTGTCTTATCTTCAGAGTCGCACAGTCAACTATTCTCAGTGGTATGGTGGTCTGCACTGTTTGACTAGCGCATCCATCTCTATACTCTTCACTATCGGGTTTGTGGCATGATTTGCACTCTTCTTTTAATGATTCTCGGTAGACTCGGTAATATGGTTCCAGGGAAAGGGCTGCCCCGTTCGTGTCTGTGTCTGTTGATATCGAACGAATCGCACCGTGCACACAGATTGCCGTCTCCGTCGATCCCCGATTCGTTCATTTCAGCCATATATTTGCATCGTCTGAAGATAATTCTGTCTTTGAATATCTGAACGGGTAACGAATACTGTAAGAGTAGCACAAGAAGAAGGCTGAGCAAAGTGGTTGAGACTAAGAAGGGAAGAGACGTCCTCTCAGCTCTACTATATAGTAGGCCCCGCACATGCCAAGTATGACCAATAAGGCTCAGTAGCCAAGTCCTGACTGCATTCTTGAGACGTCATAGCTGTGGTCTGCTGACATGAAGTCGCAAGGCTGGAGTGGCCTTATAGCCGTTAGCACGTGATTTCCCCAATCGTTTAGCGCGAAAGTCTTCGGCTCATGGCTGTCTAACATCATAGTTTTTTACACTGTTAAAGGCAAAGGACAGCCTAACTCCGAAAACATCCTGATCGATGAAGCCCCTTCGAAAGGTTTAGATACCTGCGTATGTCCTGTGGCAGTTACGAGGCAGGTCTATTTTTGACTACCACTACCAAAAGTCAAGGAATTGGGAAAACTCTTCGTCACGTAATGTCTCTGCCGATGCAAAAAGTTCCGGCCATTCTTCATGGTTATGTGGAGCGGAAACACTATGCAAGTCATCCATGGTGATTCCCTGATTGTAGCAGATCGTACCGCTCGCTTCACCGTCATTGAAGTCGTCACCACACACTTCTGCCATGAAGCTGCTGAAGACGAGATCGGGTAACAAGGGCGCAGTCGGTAAAGATGTGTCGGTATACCCAGAGACGTGATCAGAAATGGATGCGCCCCAGCTTTGCGTTTCGGTCTGGCCCCGTAGCTGCGGCTTTCGGCCAGTAAAGGTCCTAGCGAGTTTCGCAAATACATTCGGCCTCCCTTCGCTCGATGATGGTCGCTTCTTACTTGCTTCAAATCCTACAGCAGGCTCAGGACTCGGACTCCAATGTGCCATGGTCAACCCGTCCTTGAAATGCCTCGCGAGATGCGTTTGCCTCGCATCCCACGACCCCATCACGCAGGAGCAAAAGCCACAATTCCAGGCCTCTGTTCCATGTTTGAGAGCGCCTTCCCTCCTCCAAAGATCTCTGACAACGTCGCTCAGTGAAGATTGATGGAAGTTTCTTACATGCTGTCGAAGGTGGTCAGGCCTCAGAAAAGTTCTCTCCTTTTCCGTCTTGCCCATGCATTCATTAATGCGGTGATAGTTTTGTAGATGCTCTTCACTTGGGTTTGAAAGCATACAAAATGCGCAATAGGTGCAAAGCGCAGACCGGGACGGCGCTGTAATCGCCGGGCCGGTGTGTAAGCACGTCCACTTCCGTTTCGGTCGATGTTGCGTCTCCTCGTGGCGACGCCATGATTTGGGCGACACATGTTGATAGCAGAACGTACATTGCCACACGTTCGACTTGCTGGTATCATTTATAGCAGTTGCAGATGATGGTGTCGATAACTTCGCCGGAGGTTGCTTGTTATCACGAGATGTGACGCCAAGGTGACCGTAGTATTTTTTCTTGCCTCGTCTAGACACCGGTGATGTTTCTTGTCCGTGACTAATGCTCGTAAGATGAGGCCGATCAGCACCCTGAAGGTCGGGAAGGGTCCCACAGCTACCATTGCCGGTCTCATCAAGCATTGGCGTTGTCCTTTTGCTAGACGACCAATCGGTCTCAAGTCCTTCGTCTGACACAAGAGCTGATGTTTCCGCATACTTAGCGATCCTTTGCCGTGCTCTTGCATTGGTGAACCATGTAGTCACTTGCTTCTCCGAGATACCACACTGTTGAGCCAGTGAGCGCTTGGCGTCCGCATCAGGATATGGATTGCTATTGTTGGCGCGCAGCCATGCTTTCAGGCATCGCAAAGCATGCGACTCGAGCTTAGTAGGTGGACGTCGAGCACAAGAGCGCTTGACTTCGGGTCCATTGGGTACAGGTACCTGAGCCGCCGTGGCTAGTTCCGGAGTGCAGAAAATACAAGTAGCAGTATGGCCCGAGAGGTTGAGTGCTGAGACCGTGCATGATGAGCAACGCTCTGTACCAGTAGTCTTGGATCCATATTGTCGTTGCGGTGGGCCGGTTGTCTCCAGTTGTGACACATAACTCTTCGCTCTCGACTTCGGTCTGGGCTGTTCATAGATGGCCGAGGAACTCGGGTCTGTGCGACTGCATTCGTCGCACATCAAATGCTCTCCAGGATTGGTAATATCCCAGAGCTGGCACAAGACACACTCGCTTTTGGCATCAGATGCCGGCAGCTGGAAGTCACTGCTAGAGCCCACTTTCGTGGTGAAGACATTGATCTTTGTCGTCACTGGGTCTATCAAAGGACCTGGCCTTTGCACGTGCAGCTCGTCTTCAATGCTAAGATTGCAGAAGTCACCGACCCCTAGACCAAGCGGTTGCCGACATGCTGAAGATGGCGTTCGGTCGGCTAAGAAGCTTGCGTAAAAGTCGGCCTAGCCACATCAGCATTGACCTTGGGGAATGTGCCACTTTTGGTGGTATTTACATGAGAGCTCTCCTCTGCAGTATTTGATGCATAGCCGGAGTCGACGGACCAGATACTGGCTGCCTTACTCTTCCCTTTTGGTGATAGCATGACTAGTTCGCGATGCGATACCTTAGGCCTTCGTACTCCAGATTTGCTGATACTGATAGGTAAAGGTGCTGAGTGTAAGTAGCCAAAATCCCCCTCACAGCGACGCGCAACAAGACTCAGCCGACCTACGCTGAGATACAGGGTGTCGGTGGCTGCGCTGGCCGCCTAATCTGTGGCACAGCTGTGGCGTCGACGCAGTGATTGGCCCACATCCTGCTTTCAGCAACACAGAGAGGCATACCAGGCGTCTCAGCCTCGAGAAAATCCAGATATTCAGTGCAGTGCCCCCAAGGGAGAGATGAGCGTGGCGCTGAAGCCCTGACGAGGATACGCAATCGCAGCGCAGCGCACAGGAGCCTTTTACTGCACCGCACCAGTCGGCCTGCGCCCTGGAAAAGATGGTATGCAGTTTGGGGTACGTGGGGATGCTGACCCGTCGGCAGGTCACAGCGTGGGGAATGCGAAGCTGGGCCGATCAATCATCACGACGCGTTGCGTCACCAAACCTCGATGCGAAACCGCCCATAGCAACAACATCAGCAGCTGTCGCGGACCCGACCATGCCCAACAAGCACGAGTGAATGTCAACAAACCGAACTCAGCAATACTATACGCGAAAAAGACATGGTGGATTAAGTCGGAAAGACGGGCACATAAGTCAAAGAGCTGGTACCTAGATCGTTCGAGACCGCAACATCAGGGCAGGCTGGAACGCCCAAGAGATGCGCACCGGTTGCTACTAACTCGGTTCTGATGAGAGAACAAAGAGAATTGGGGCAAGTAAGATGAGCATACTGATAGAAAACGTGCAGATAACAAGAATAGACAAGGTACGGATGCGGTATGCGGTAAAGCGAATTATCGCACGTGAAAAAACGTCACCGCAGAAGCATCGTCACCCAGTACCACATGAATGACAAGGAAAAGATGACAAGGACCTAAACATGTGTGCATTACTTCATTTTGTCGATTGACTCTTCCATTCCCGAATGGCATGAGGACTGTGCTAGGTCTACTTGGAACGACCACCTACCCAGGTAGGTAGTAGGTGAAACAAACCTAACTGAGGGTTTTTATACAATATGCATAATGGCTTGACAGCTCCAAAAGATATTCCACCCGGCTCCGTAAAATTTCAAATACCTGTGAAAGAACAACTCCAGCCACTTTCCAGAACCTCAGCGTGTTCGGGTGCGCAACACGTCGGCCTCGTCCGCCGTGACAGACATGAGTCCCAAACCCTTCTCGTCGAGCTTATTACTCAGTGACAGAGCTGCCTGTCGCTCACGCGCAATGCGCCCACGCTTCTCAGCTTGATTCCGCTTCCAACGCTCACGACGCTCGCTCTCCCTCTCCTCGGCGCGTTTCTTTGCGAATCCCGCAAAAAAAGTGTCTGCAGCCTCCATCGCCTTCTTCAAACGACCTTGCTTCTCTAGAAACGCCTCAAACACATCTGCATCAGGGATCAAGCCTTTGAAGCGATCGTGGCAGAGATGGTTGACCATAGCAGTCCAAAGCGGATCCTTATCTGATGTAGCGTTCTGTTCGACGGCCACAATCTGCTCATAGGTTGGGAGTTCGGTCTTCAGATAGTTGACGTAGCGAGTCAGGATGTGACTGCAGTACCTCTCCATACCTAGTAGGTGGGTAGCGCGCAACAGAGCGACGTCTTCTTCGAAGGTCTTTTGCATAGGGATGGCGTATGCTTCGAATTCGTTGCACGTCTCGCGCATCCAGCCGATCAGCAGAAGACGGACAGCGCCAGGGTGAATTTTACCACGGGAGA
Source organism: Stemphylium beticola (assembly GCA_029100535.1). Classification (NCBI taxonomy): domain Eukaryota; kingdom Fungi; phylum Ascomycota; class Dothideomycetes; order Pleosporales; family Pleosporaceae; genus Stemphylium; species Stemphylium beticola. The sequence continues at coordinate 8,279 of JARBXR010000089.1, read as the reverse complement.
AGAAATACTCTGAGGATCCCGGGTTCCCTGTGAAGTGCTTATTTAGAACGGACGATGCGGCCATTGCGGCGCGCTTCGAAACGCCTGCAACAGAAGTGTCACCAACTCGAATGGCCACACGAGGACCCTTGAGCAGAGCCTGGCGTTGTGGTCGAATCATTTCGAGAAGATTGTCAAGGGGCTGCTCGAAAACAGGAGAGGGATACGGCTTTCGTGAAGTGGTTGGTGACTGCTCAAGACTTGGTGAGCCACTGGATGTTGAGGAAGTTGGCATCTTGGAGCGACGCATAGGGAGTTTGGCGGGTATTGATAGACCGCTCGGTTTAGCAGAAGAAGCAGGTGACGCTATTTTGCAAAGGTTGAGGATGTTCTTGTGCTTTGGGATAATCGGTGTGGGGTGAGTCGTTAGGAGCCGCAGTCATAGGTAGAAGCGTGTGACGTGCAGATTGTTTATGTGCAAACGGAAAAGAGCGACTGATTCACGTGACGATTCAGATGCCTAGACAGTCAAAGCGGTGAAACCGCGGGAGCAAATTTATGAGATCGAAGTGAATGGGAGACCGCCTAATTTTGGATCCATCGAGACTCAAAGTAGAATCTCTTGCGCGCAACTACGGGGTTGCCTTAGGCTTAACCATGTTAAGTACTAAGTAGATCAAAAAGTCGAAGAGCTGTTCCCTACCTAGCTAAGATGTGTACCAGTTACAAATCACGCATTGTCTAATAAAGCTTCACAAAACAGGATGCAAGCTGACTCTAGTCTACCCCTAGGTTGGCCGAGATTAAAACTATGGTAGTAATGTTGGTAGGATGAGTCATTGTGCTCGGTACCTAGGTACTAGTCTGGAAAAAATGCGCTTGGTGACTTCGCACTTTGGTGCGCGCGTAATTATACACATGGTCTTGTCACATCATCCTTTCACGGGGCGGTTCTGGAAGTGAGTTCCCAGCTGTCTTCGGCATGATGGAACACTATTCGTTGTAGTGTTGAGTGAATCTTATCTGTATCAGACGCAAGAGGAGGAGAATGACCAAGGGGCCAACGACTATGTGAAGACTTCACCGACACAAAGGTAGTTTTTATGGATTCCTTGGCATCATAGAGCCCACTTTGGAGGAGCTTCTACTACAATTGTTGGCTAAAGGAGAGGGTCCAAGCACAGAATAAAAAATACCTACATTGATAAATACTAACAATTAATTATATGCCTTCAACCCAGGGGTTTTGTAGCTCAAAGCACGACGCGTTTTATGTTCGCATCACGTGAGACGCAACATGGAGTTTGGGCGTACACTGATCCGACATGTTGAAGTCTCTAATATGCGGTAGACCTGTGAGGGTGTTAAAGAGAAGTTGCAAGTGGAAGATTATTATGCTACGCGGGTGCGCCACACACACGATAAGAGGAAGTGAATGTGGCTAGTGTCCTTGCTCCGTTCATAAAAAATAAGACGTGCTACAGAACAGCACTTAGATTGTGAATAAGCATTGCCCTACAATAGAATTAGCACGCGCACGAGATGATAAAGATAGTTTTGGTAGGGATTTCAGTAAAAGTAAACTACGAACCCGTGAGGTACGTTGATACTATATTATTACTAGGGGTTTTCTATTAACTTATCGCTTCTAGTAAGCTCTTTTGCGAGTCCTTCTTTGGCGCCTCTACGCCTTGCGCGTTCGCGTACAGCTCGCTCGTCTTTGTCGCATTCCTTAATAGCCTCTACAATCTCTAGCTCCTCGAAACGTGCATCTTGTAGATTGAGCTTTTGCCACTGTGGATGCTTTTGGCAGCGCTTCTTTAGACATACAGTCTCTCTACTCTCTGCATTGATAGCGTCTACGGCATTAGGTTCCGGGAGCGAAGACAGCTGCTCTGGCATAGGCGACAGGGTAGAATGTTCAAAGGCGGCACGACCATGGCTGCTATTCCTCCAGATGGTGAATTCAGCATCTGACCAACTCATGCGTGAATCGTATCCACAAAAGTCCTTTGCTTTGATCTTCTCTCTGTCCGCAAGCCGGACTGCTTGCTCTTTCGCCATGCTAACAAACTTCTCCCGGTCCTTGAGGACTTCCAGCCGATCTTTGAGCTGTAGCCTTTCTTTGTGGAGAGCCGTCAGCCGATCGGTTTCGCCGGCGGTAAGCGTAAGGTCAGAGTCGGTGGAAGCAAAGTGGGAGCGGGATGGAGAGGCGGTTTGCGGAGGTGTCAGGACGCCGGTGCCTAGGGTTTTGAAGGCTTGGACGTTGGGGGATGCGTCGACGAGTGCCTTTAGGTCCTTGGTCCGCAATGTACCACCCAGAGGCGTTGGCTCCTCGTCTTCCATAGCCCCAGTGTCTGCGGTCTTCTTCCCCTGTTTGGATCTATCTCGTGTGCCGTCCAGGCCCTTTGCACCCGCTGTTCTTTGTAATTGCTCCGACATGAAGAGAAGACCACAATCATCAGAGCAGTACTTGCTCTCGTCATCCTTGGCCAGACGTGCAGGTTTTCGACAACCGTCTCGTCTGCACATGGGCTTCCACGTGGTATTGCCCACGCCATGTTCCTCGCACATCGGGCAGATGAACTTGTCGACCAGCTCCTCGTCTGCCTGCTTCATGTTGACGCAGTCGCCATGGAACCAGTCATCGCAGCCTCCGTCACAGCCAATCATCCACCTGTGATTGTCAGGTTTCTTGCAGAGGCAGTACAAGTTATGGTCTTCGGACGATTCGCCGTCATCGTCCGAGGCATGGGGTTGCGACGAGTAGTCGGGCGCGGGGGAGGATTCGGGGGCAGGAGTGCCGGCTTGGGAGGCCTTGGTGCTTGGCTTGGTATCGACTCTGCGCTTCTTGTTGGGCTTTGAAGTCTTTGCGGTCCCCTTTTTCTTGAGAGTAGAGGCTGAGGCTGAGGCAGGGGCAGGCCGTTTCTTGGACGGCGCAGGCGCAGGCGCAGACACAGGCGCGTCGATAGCCGCCTGGTTCCTTCGCCGCAGACCAAGATCCGTCTGCTTTGCAATTTCGAGCGCTTTGAGTGTGTCGGCGTCGACGTCTTCGCCGGGAGTGCTCGATCGCGGTGTGGCCGACGGCTCATGCTTGATGAATGGCTGGGGCGAAGTCTCGTCGGCGGCGACATATTGCTGTCCAGCGCCGAGGGTTGCAAGAGAGGTGAGAGCGTCGGCAGCATCGTCGGTCGGGGCCATGTCGGACGCGCGGTTGACGAGAGTGTCGCTGGTATTCATGATTGCATAGTGATGGAATTCATGTTTGAATGGTTGAACAGGAGGTGCAAGCGCTCGCATAGCTTGGCGTGCGCCCTACCTACGACCTACTACCTACTACTTGCACTTGCATTTGCAAGCTCAAAGGAAACGTCTTGGCCATGCCCACTACACCACAATCACCCTATGCACTGTTGTTGTGGGCCTCGGCCACATTGAGCGTTCTCTGGATGCGCCTCTCAAGCTCGGCCTCGTCCTCTTCCTCTCCGTGCATGGTGCGCAAAAACCGCGCGATACCATGACGACCGACGTCCACCCTACCCCTCGGGCCGACAATGTAGTCGACAGTCTCGTCCCCAGCGCCCGACGCGTCCTTGATTCGTACAATGTATCCGTCTTTGACCATCATGGCCAATGCCTTGTCTTTGCTACCCACGGGCGTGCTTTGTTCTGCGTTCATGCGCCTGAGCGCGCGGTCGAGCTTCCCCTCAGGCATGATGCCGCCTGAAATAGTGATGAGGGCAATCACCATGGTGTACAGACCAACATAGGCGTCATGTTTGTTGGCCACATGGCCCTGGAGTGGCTGCGAGGGGCCGACGATTTCTGGTATGCGGTACTGTTCAGGTAGGACACTCTGCAGGATCCATGTGCTAGACGATTTGGTCTGGGACTCGAATGTTGACGAAGCTGCTGCCGCCGCTGCTGTTGTGTTAGTCTTTGGGACAGCCTGTTGTTGCGATTCTCGTTTTGATACGTACCGCGCTTCTGCCGCAGTGTCACTTTCTCCGCCCTGGGGAGCTCGACTAGCTGCACTCCAAAGACATGGATGAGCTGGCTATTGGCGTGGGCAAAGACTTGTTTGAACAAACGAGTATGCTGGCCAAGCACTATACCGATTAGCAACGTGTAGTCTTATGACCACCAAGCGGCTGTAATACCTCTTTCGTTAATGTCCTGACGTTTAATGGGCCTCCGCGAATGCTCACACGATAGCGCGTATCGGGCTAAGCCCTTGGCCAGGTGCGGAACACGATCAATGCCGCCCCCACTTGAATCGTCATGCACATCTGACTCTTCCCCAGAGGAGGAGGAGCCGTCGTCGTCGGCTGCCCGGGGAGCCATTTCTTGTCCTGTCTAGTGGAGGACCTCCAGCTGCCAGGGCTAGAGACCAGCGAACCATGGTCCAAGCGCCTCCGCATGGCCTCCCGACTACCCTCGGCCTCACCGCATACACCCACACCCACACACGCACAATGAGCGCCGTACGATTCGCCGCAAGGCGCCCCATCTTTCGCTGTCTTGATGCGCCGACCAAGCTGCGCCCCCGTCTCCAGACGCGACACAACTCGCCCTCGTCCCGCCCCCGCGTCGATGAAGACTTTGTGTCGATACACCGCGCCGAGGCCATGCGCCGCGCCGCCTTCCAGCGGCGACGTAACTGGCTGGCACTCGGTGCGGCCCTGTCTATGATTGCGCCCATCTTCCTCGTGCGCTTATGGGAGGAGCCTACCAAGACAGATGCGCCCCGAAAGGTGGCCGACGAGTTCCAGGGCAAAAAGGTCGTCATTGCAGCAGGTGACAAGGTCATTGCCACTGCAGTCGGCTCGGAAAATCCGCAGGCAACCGATGCAGACGCCATCGAGCTCGTTGAAACGGGCACGTCCTACGTCCCCTATTTCCCCCGTACCATCCGACTACCCACACACACCACGGGCCCGGAGGCCATTAGTAGCGACGCCGAGTACACATTGCTTGGTCTGGGTATTAGGAAAGTATCGTTTTTGCGCGTGCAAGTCTATGTCGTAGGTCTCTACGTCAAAACCCAAGACCTGTCCACTCTCCAAAACCATCTCATCAACACTGTCAATCCCACAGCTTCGGCCCTGATCCCAGGCGAAAAGGACAATCTTCGCGACTCGCTTCTCAATCCGGAAGAGAGCACTATGATCTGGGAAGCCATCCTCGCCAACCATGACTCCAAAGGCGTAGACATGGCTTTCCGCGTTGTTCCCTGCCGAGGCACAGACTTCAAGCATCTCCAAGACGGTTGGATGCGCGGCATAACATCACGTACAGACGAAGTACGGCGGAAGCAAGCCGAGCTGATCAGGCAGCAGGCAGCCGAGAACAAGTCTATTGCTCTCCCTAAGCCCGTCGACGATAGCGAGTTTCAGGATGAATCTTTCGGTCTCGCCATGAAGGACTTCCGGAACCTGTTTCAGGGCAAAGGCAAAGCGCCCAAAGGCAGCGTAATCGTCTTGACTCGGAGCAAGACTGGCACCCTTGGCGCGCTGTATCAACCTATCGTTAAGAGCGACAAGCAGGAGAAGATGGACAAGCCCACATGGTTAGGGACGGTCCAGGACGAGAGGGTAGGACGCTTGGTCTGGCTGCTATACCTTGGTGGACAGAATGTCAGTTCGGAAGAGGCGAGGAAGAGCATCGTGGATGGGTGTATGGATATTGTGGAGCGACCAGTTGGCACGTTGGAGACTATGGTCCATTAAGACGCTGTCGCCGACATGCTGTTATTATTCGTGTACTATATGCAGTCTTTTTTACAGTGAGCATTCGCTCGCATCTAGAAACGCGGTCATGATGCAATTCGCCATGACATCAACGGCCCACCGGTGCGTTAAGCTTTCTCGCTAATCAAGCTGCCACGGGCGTTCGTCTCCACTATGACATCACAAAGCCCACGCCTGGAAATGATAAGCTTCTGCGGAGGCGCCATGGCGTACCACCGTCGCAAACACAGCCGTGGTTGGCGGACGCTTATTTTCTGGTGGGCTCGAGGATGAGAAATCGGGAACATGATCGATTTTTGATTTTTGATGACCGCGGCCGCATGTGTAGGGTAGCTGGACGGTCGTCCCCTTAAGTGTGCAACCGCCGTGGATGTCTTTTGATTGTTCCGCATCTTCCGTGTGGTACCTCGGTGCCTCCTTCTACTTACACCTTTGTCATACGTCTTGTTTGTCGCCAGCTCGGTCCCACCTCGGCTTCTATCCGCTTTCCACGTCCAAACAGCACCACCATGGCAGTCATATGGGGCCTCGATCTCAAGGAGATGCAATGGGGCAAGTTCAAGTCTGGCTACATGTGGAATACCATGTATCACAATCGCCGCACAAAGTTCATCATCTACCAACTTGCCATGATTCTGTGTGTCGTCAGTGAAAGTCTGGGAACTGCTGCGCTGTCTGGTACGTCTTGTTCTCGCACTTTGTTCCAGTACGTATGAACCGGCTGACAATCTGCTCGCCAGATTACGTTGATCAACAGAAATTCGTCTCAAGACTAGACAGTAATGTCACCATTCACAATAACAACTTTGTTGGGATTGCGTCCTACAACATCTTCGTTGGTATCTTTGTCGCCACGATCTTCGGCGCGGCATTCTTTTTCGACCTCTTCTGGCCCGAACGATTCGAAGCGCCAGGTGTCAAAACAGCTTGGAGGGTCTGCTCAATCTTCGCCTGCATGTTCACCCTCTCCTGCGCGTTGGCATACACATATATCGTCGCTAGTCAGAGCGCATACGTAACGGGTACGAATGCCGCAAACGCAGAGAGACTTCTAGCGCTCTACGGAGGGAGCCCGCTAAGATATAGCACAAACGGACGGGCTATCGCAAGCGTTGTTTTCTTGTGGCCTGGCATGATCTTTACATTTGTCAGGTATGTGCTACTCTCTGGAGCTTCGCTGGCTTTTTGTTAACCATTGACCAAAGCACGTACCTTCTCTGGCACTCGTTAGCGCATATCGAAGCCCACGGCCCAATGTCTACCCATGCCCGCACGGAAAAGGCAATCGAGCCCAATCAGGTCGCCAAACCCAACAACGTGGATGGCACTAGTCCAGTACCGGCACATACGCAATCACAATCCGAACATTCCAGGCAGGACGTATAGGAAGACAACCTCCTGCGTTGGTCACTCCCGGTTCAACAGAATCTTTCTGGAGAAGACATTGAACTACAACACATAAGTTGATGTACGCGCAAGAAACAGGTTCAGAGGGTCGGTCGCGGTTGAGCGAAGGATATTGATACCCCGAAGACTTTTGCTATTACATTATATATTATTGTCGCGTGCAAGATACTAGACATGGCATTTCTACTATTAATTTAATGTTGAGACATTGCTACGGCACCCGAGTCATCTGTTGAACAACAATGAATCTCGTGCGTCACAACGGGGCAAGTCACTGAGCATGGTGAGTAGTCATTCGATCAGCAGCTCGTTGTGATGGATCTTGATGTTATATCAAATGCCATTGTCGCGTCATGTGCTTCATCAGGATCATCGGCTCAATAATCGGCCTCTTGGCGATAGTTTCATGTGGTCCGAAACGTCCCAGCGTAAACGGAAGGTGCTTATGTGATTCATGTCATGACACACCGACAATGCAGCCGGTCGCACACTGAACAACAACAGGTACATGAGAGCTCCGTCAATAAGGATTTCCCGACCCAGTGAAACGACAGCAAGCACTCGGAAAGGGCCCCTATACTTTCTGCTAGTTCGACTTGGGTTACAATTTGCTGCAGCAATGCAACGCAACGAAGTGGGCGGCCCGCCGCCACACATACAAGGAATTTAGGCGTGAGTACTCGACTCGAGCGTCGGATGCATCAAGCGCATTCAACCTCATATGTGTCGCGCGGTTGTCGCGAAGGATCAATCACATTGCGCTGTTGAGTTGGACAATTACTGCACCAAGCGAAACTCAAGCGGGTACCGACATTCTTTCACAATAAGTGGAGCTATTCGTTGACGTGGGCCGCACTGCACAATCTGCCGGGCATAGTGTCGGGCGGCCATTCGCAACCTTCAATCACATCACAAGCTTAGCCTACACGGCAGTCATAGAAGTCACGACTCCCTCTTGCGCAATCGCAAATACAGCCAATCGACGCAGGGGGCTTGTGTTTTAGGAACGATTGGGGTAATTCAGGCTAAGCATTTTGAGACGCTGCTTAATCAGGATAAGGAGCCGTTATGTTACAAGCAACAACAGGTTGAATCCTTCGGACAAGGAAGACGAAGCTGGAGGCCAGCTGTCGTACGAACGAA